>JAOTRH010388402.1:0-35362 GCA_034768845.1 Heliamphora exappendiculata
CTTAGGGAGGATATTTTTATTCACGGGTTAAGTGTATAACCATTACTCTAAATTTGAAAACCTCGTGTCAAAGCCCCAGGCCCGGTGAGAACGAACCCCACTCTGAACTATTTTCAAATTTACTTTTTACGAAGATTCGTACTGAAGATACCATGATTATAGCACTTCCTTAGGGAGACCGAAAGTCGAAGCCGACACGCGAGTTATAACCATATCTCCTACGAACGTGTAATTGAGGCCGTAGGATTTATCTGTTACTAAACTCTTCTCCCACTTACTTTTTTTTTTTAAAAATAGAGAATTTTTCTTTTTCATTCGTTTTAAATAATTAAACAAATTGTAATTCCCGATTAAAATAAATTCAATTTTAATCAATTAAAATATTTATTGTTTAACCAAAATGAAATAAACAAAAATCTTTCCTTATTTAATTTCGCGAAAGAAATTAATTTTTTACATTTTAATTAAAAAATCTTAATTAATTTTAACACAAAATTAATTAAATAATTATCTATTTATTTTACCATTTTAAAAATTTCTATGTTTATTTATTTTATAAAACTATTTTTTCTAATATACACCCGTTAATAAAAAATATGCATAAAAGGAAAAACATAATAAAATAAAATTTATCCACGCAATTAAATAAAACAAACAAATAAATAATTAAAATAACGGCAAAACAAATAAATATTAAGTCGTTATGATTCGGTCCATCCGTTTAATCTTTTTAATCCGACGGTTTCGGATTAAAGATTAAACGCTTAGGGTTTTGGAACCCTAAACGAGCCGTCAAAGACTCAACATTTTTTCTCAGCCCCCGGACCACCGTCACAGCCCCGGATCACCGCTGGAACGCCAGAAAAATGCTGAAAAAGAAGCCCAAATAGCCCCTTAAGTTGCCGAAACATCTGCTGTGTTTGGCAGCCCTGCGCTGCCTTTTTCCAGCCACTGTTTGACTGCCTTGCCGGACCCGAAAGTGTCCAAAAAAATTACTAGAGCTACCTAACATCCAAAACCAGATGTCCGCAAAAAATTACGTCAAAACTCGAAGTCAAAGTGCCCCGAAAAAATCACTAAAGTGCCGAAATTACTGTAGCGCACCACTGCGCGCACCAAACGTTGAGAAAATTTTTCACCCCTTTGCCGTCGTCGCCTTGCCGCCATCGAACCACCGTTGGAAAGCTAACGGATTGAACTTAATTTCAACGAAAAAATCGCATTAAAAAAGATCCCCGAAAACGAACCCCAAACATGGCGCAACACTGCTGGCCGAACAGGCCTACCCCAGCTGCCTCATTTTCTTTCTTCGCTTTTATTTCTCGTTTTGCGTGATCCGATTACAATAATGATCCATAAAAAATTGTAAATAAAGCTGCGGTGGCCAAGCATATTTGGTTCCTGTTAACGGGGGGCGATGTGTCCTTGTGGTGCATGTGGATTAAACCCAATATTCTTTGTGGTAAATCCTTTTGGGCGGTTAAGATTCCGCAATTGGCCTCTTGGCGTTGGAGGAAGATTCTCCAACTTCGACCATTGGTCAAGAGTTTTATTCTATACGAGATTGGTAATGGTGATGATACTTTCTTGTGGCCGGACCCTTGGCATCCTTGGGGGTCTTTGGTTGAGGCGAGGAGGTCTAGGATCGTGTATGACTCCGGGATGGGTCTGGATGCTAAGGTTAAGCAGATTGTGGATGGCAACCACTGGAGATGGCCCTGAGCTGTGACTCTGGATCTTTTGGAGATGCGGAGGGAGGTTAGCTTCCTTCTTGATGCATCCCGATGTGATAGAATCAAGTGGACCATTAACGGTAATAAATTCTCTATTGGGTCCCTTTGGGAGGAGATTCGGGTCCATAAGCCTGCGCCATCTTGGTGTAAATTGGTGTGGTTCAAGCACCACATTCCTCAAGTCAGTTTTATTATTTGGGTTGCGGTTAGGGGTCGCCTTAGTACGGGGAATAGGCTCAGAATGTTTGGTTTTGAGTGTGATGTTAGTTGTTGTTTATGCTTTGGGGCTATAGAGACTCATGATCATCTCTTCTTTGCTTGCCCCTTTGTTCAACCTATTTAGACTAGGGTTTTAGCTAAGTGTGGGATTGGTTGGTCTGAGAATTCTTAGATGGCATGAAAGGATGCTTTTGCTACTAAGGTGGTAGGTAAAACCATGAGTGCTAGCGTTAAGAGATTGGCGTTTTCTATCTCGGTTTGTTGTATCTGGCGGGAACATAACCTTAGAAAGTTTTAAGGTACGAAGAAGGGCTGGGAGAGAGTTCTGAAGGATATTTCTGAGATGGTGAAAGAGAGGCTTTCCTCCTTAAGGAGTGTGCCTATTTCTCAGACTAATATGGAGATCCATGGCGAATGTAGCTTGGTAATGATATTTTTTCAACTAATGGCTATTATTAACTGCTTCTTGTTTGCTGCAGCTTGGCAGCTTTGCTTGGATGGTTGTGAGTTTTGCCTCTTCCTTTTCTTGGAGGGCTGAGTGATATAGTCATTTTGAGTGAGTGCTTTGTGAGGTTTCTAACATTTATACCTTGCAAGTTTTCTTATTGTGCAGATTGGCGTGGAAGGTTTAGGAGCTGTGAGTTTTTGGGATATGTTTTGTTCAGAGAGTTTGGTGATTCGCCCTCTTTGAGTGAGTGGTGTGAGATTTTTGCTAACTTATATGAATTGTGTTTGTTATTTTGCTAACATCATGGCTTTCTCATGATGTTTCCTTGCATCTCAAGTCCCGTGTTCCTGCATATCCTAAATGGAAGAAGGCCCAGCTGTGAGACTGCCTCGTTTTGGTTGTTCTCTGTTGGTCGTCTCCGTTGTTATATCAGGTTTTGTACTTAGCTATAAGGGGTGTTCATAGCTTTCTTATGTCCCTCTCTCCTCTGTAGTTAGGTTTGGTGTAAATATATCTTTTTGTTTCCTGGCTTTGGGGGCTATCCATAGCTTTTGTTTGAGCTATCTTTGTTTTTTGTTGGTTAATGTTTTGGCTGGTTTGTACTTGTCTTTATCTCCCAAATAGTGTATATAGTCTTCCTCTAAGACTATATTGGGATTCTGCTTTGTGGCTGGATGCCGGTTACTGCTAAGCATTTTTTTATTTTGGCTAGCCGAATCTGGCTTTCTTTGTTCGTGGGCAGTTTGGGTCATCGTGTTTGGCAATTTGGATGCTGGTTTACATTGATCTGTTGTGGGCTGTTAGGAGTGTTCTACGACATCACAAGTCATGTGGTTCCATGTTGAATTTTGCTACTGCGATTTTTTTACAATGGTTTGGAAAGTGCTTGGTCTGTTAGACTGCTTCGAATATTCTTTTGTGCCTGCTTCCTTGGTTTGTTTGTATAGGCATTTATTTTTGTCTTACAGATGTTTTGTCTCTTTTGTAATGCTTTGGTTGGCGTAGCTGCCTCCTCCATTATTTCTTAATTATGGGGGCAGCAGCAGTGGCCTTTCTCTTACTTGTCTTTCGGTAGTTTGTCATCTGTGGGTTGATTTTTCTTTTGGTTATGGTTTAACCGAAAGCCTTTTCTTATGCTTTTGGTTGTCTTCTGATGGTGATCTGTAAGGTAAGAGGTATGCCCCTTATAATTTTGTACTTTTTTCTTTCATTTAATGTTATAGTTAATTACCTAAAAAATATTCATATTATTCTGTTAGCATATTTAGCTTTTATTACGTGTTAGTCTATTTTTGGCTGAGCTTTGGCTCACCGTATGGAATTTGAAAATATTTTTCGGGTGGATATGATCACGCAGGCTGATTTGGAGGAGCCGAATGGGGCAAAATATCTGTAGTTTTCTTTTTGTTTCTTTTGGATCATGTATTGTTTTACATGTTTATGTCTGTAGAACCTCATGTTGTAAGCCTTATGACAGATATATCTAATGCATGTATGTATTTTGAGAGTAAGACCTCCGGTTAGGTGTTGGTTTCCACTTTGTATGGTTTGATCCTTTCAAAAAAAAATGTTCATGCATTGAGGGAGGATTTTGGTTTATGTTCTGGTGGGCTTTTCTTTTGTTCTAAATAAACCCTCGGCAGTGCCTTTTTACAAATGTTTTAGCTTTTCTTTAAGTGTTGAGATGTTGACCTGTTTGTGCAGTCAGCTTTGGTGGATCGTGATATTCTAAAAGGGTTGTTCGTGGGTGTTTCACGTGACCCAGGTGTCGGGACGTGATAAAATGATATCAGAGCTCTAGGTTCGAATACCTAAAAGCCGTGGAAAGAGGGTGCATCACCTTGTGAGGTTGATTGCATGTACTTGATTATATGTATTTAGATATTTTGATAACATGAATATGATAGCTTGTTGAGCATGAGAATTTTGTGTATATGTAAGCATAGGGGTTGAACCTTAGGATTAGTTAGTCTTACCTTCGAGTGTTTGGATTAACAAACTTGGAAGCCAAGTTAAAAATGCATTTGGCCAACACATTTTCTAGCAAGGAATCTAAGTAGATTGCCCATATTAATGTGTCATTCTTACTGGTTCTCGTCGATATGTGAGATGTGTTTTCATGATCATTTATGATTGAGTGTTAGCATGATTATGTGGTTAATGTTTATGTTAATGCAACGTGTTGCATCATATGTTCTATATTCATTTTGTACAGACGTGATGCCTGTGCGAAGAGGACAAAGTCGTGGTCGAGGCCGTGGCCGTAATTTAGGCTAAGGAGATATACCAGTCCTTGATGCTGGGGATGCAAATGCTCCCCAAGGACCGACAGACGCGTTAGAGTTGCTGCGTGAGATGGTAGGCTCCATCTGTCAACTAGATGAGACTGCTAGAGAGAGAGAGAGAGTGCCAGAGCCAAGAGCGACGGTTGTGATACAAGAGTTTCAGCGTCTTGACCCTCCTACTTTCACTGGGGATCCGGATCCCACGGTAGCTACAGAATGGTTGGAGCTTGCGACCCGAATTCTAGATACACTACAAATAGTTGAGGAAGATCTGAGGGTTTCTTTTTTGCTGCTTTCCAAATGAGAGGTGATGCCCATGAGTGGTGAAAATATGCTAGGAATACCACGGAGGGCACGTGGGAAGCTTTTACGAGGGTTTTTCTGGAGAAAAACTTTCCCGCTTCTTTCAGGAACCTATACAGAGAGGAGTTCTATACTCTCACTCAGGGGGTGATGAGTATTGTGCAGTATAAGGCCAGATTTACTAGTTTGTCCCGCTTTGCACCGGAATTGGTGGTTACAAACAAGCTGTGTTTTAGGAGGTTCAAAAAGGGTTTGAGGCATGTGATCAGGGAGCGAGTGGCATGATTGAAATTGCGTGCTTTTACAGAGTTGGTAGAGTCGGTAGCAGTGATCGAGAACACTCTAAGTGAAACTCGTGGACCTGGAGAAGTTCGAGCACAGCAAAGTGGAGTAGAGGCACAGTCAGGTGAGCACTCTAATAAGCGACAAAGGTCCTTTGACCCTAGTTCTCATCCAGCTAGATCACGACAGCAGTTTTCGGCACCAACACTATCAGTGGCTTCATCTAGGAGGCCTGAACAGAGGGAGTTTGTCTTTTATCGGTGTAGGCAACCTAGGCATCGTATGACGAATTGCCTACAATCGATGCAGTCGCAAGGTCTAATACCAGTTTAGTCCAAATGAAGAAGCTGTCAGTTTATTTTTGGTGTGGCCAGCTTGGGCATATTCGCAGGAACTGTCCTCAGGGAGGCAGTGTACCGAGCACGGTAGGCACACCAGTGGGTTCATTTTTACAGGGTCAACTAGATTATCGATAGTAGCACCCAACAGTTCAAACTTTCAGGGTTACAGATAGGGGTACCTCAGTTTAGTCAGTACGACAACTGGTAGTTTAGGGTTATGGTGGACAGACTAGAATGGCACAAGGCCGAGTGTATGCCCTTGTAGATCCCCGTTCTTCTAAGGCACCTGTCGTGCCTAATGATATACCTACTCCAGTGAACAGAGGTACTTTCTTAGTGTGCAGATCGTGGACTAGTGTTCTTATCAACACGGGAGCATCGTATTCTGTTGTTTCATCTATTTGGGGGTTGGTGATAGACTCTATGGGTAGTCTGCTGCTTGTAGAGACCTCGGTCGATGAGAATGTGGGGTTGAGACGAGTTTGTAGCTCCTGTGTCTTTGAGGTAGTTAGCCGATGTTTAGAGTTTGATCTCATCATTCTCGACACGACCACGTTGGACTTTATCCTAGGGATGGTTTGGCTGACCACCTATCATGCCTGTATCGATTGTGATCGACGGGGTTGCTTTCTTTTTGACCTCGTCACGAATTTTAGGGATGAAATTCCTTTAAGAGGTAGAGTTATGAGACCCTGGCTCGTTTTAATTTTGTGATGTTTATTCAACATGTTATTTATTATTTTTACAATAATATGTTTTTATGTGTTTTTATGCATGTTCGAGCTTAGAAATGCATATTGGGTTGAATCTCGGGACCGTTGGGCATTGTCGTACAAAAAAAAAGATATTTTTCTGTGAGCCCTATAAATATCAACCTTTGCTAGATATTTTGAGATCCAAATCTTCTTAGCTGTGTTTCATTCCAAACCTCTGCCTTCTCTCTAACTTTTTCGTGGGCCCGGGCTTGGTTTTTAGCGATCAAATAGCGGATCTTTATTATTCTCGTCAAGGGCTTCGCGTTCAACCGGACGAAATCTCGTTTCGACAAAATTTATTTTTCTTCAGAGTTTGGGGCATCGAGTTTTTAACTCAACGAGGTAAGATCCTAGACAATGGATGCTACGTAGAATTGTATGTGTTTTTACCATTTAAAAATGTATGAAAAGTTGGTTTATGTTCTTAAAACACGTTTGGTTGCTTTTAGTTGGACAAAAAGGCTTTTAAAAGTGTGTTTCGATTTCTTTCAAAGCTATGGACTTGTGTCTGTGGGTTTCAAAAAATGTAAGTTTGGTTGGTTTGATTTAGGCCTTGTGCATGTATCTGTGAAGTTTTTTCGTCGGCTAAGGCTTTTTCTCCGGCATTTAGTCGATTGAAGTAGGTAGTTCAGTCTATTGAATGCTCGGGAGAGGGTTCAGTCGACTGAAGTTGGTGACTCAGTCGATTGACTTGGGCACTGAATTTTTTTTTGAAATTCCAATAGCTTTTCAATCGACTAAATAGTGATTTTCAGTCGGCTGAACTCCTGTTAGGGGTGTTTTTCTTTCTTTTTTTTCTGTCATGTTGGACATTTCTAGGTCCGTGGTTTTCAAAAAGGCGAGTTTTGCAAAAAGGTAAAGATTTGTGTAAATGTTTCTGAAAATCAAATTGTTTGCTAGTTTGGAGCTAACCCTTGGGGTTGAATTTCAATTTTTTAATTATTGGTCTCTAAGGTTGGTGGATGATGTTGTATATGAATGTAACATTTGTACATAACTGTGTGCATGCAAAATTTTGCACATTCATGCTTTAGTTGCGGCGGATATTGGTCCCTCGATAAAAACCCGTAAAGATGCATTAGTTGGGGCGAATATTGGTCATTCAGTGAAAATTCGTAAAGATGCATAGTTATGGCGGACATTGGTCATTCGATGAAAGCCCGTAAAGATGCATTACATGATCTGCGTGTGCATCATTGTGGATTTTATGAAATTATTTTCGAGACTCGTCTGAGTCGAAAATTTTCATATCTTTTTGCATCTCGTTTTGATCATGACAAACCATTCTCGAGGCTCGAGAGAGTTGTAATATTCACATTATTCTGTTAGCATGATTAGCTTTTATTACATGTTAGTCTGTTTTCTGCTAAGTTTTGGATCACAATATAGGGTTTGAAAACGTTTTTCAGGTGCATATGATCACGCAAGTTGATCTGAAGGAGCCGAATGGGACGAAATATCTGCAGTCTTCTTTTTGTTTCTTTCGGATCATGTATTATTTTACATGTTTATGTCTGTAGAACCTCGTGTTGTAAGCCTTGTGACAGATATATCTAATGTATATATGTATTTTGAGAGTGTGAGGCCTCGGGTTGGGTGTTAGTTTCCGCTTTGTATGGTTTTATCCTTTCAAAAAAAAATGTTCATGCCTTGAGGGAGAATTTTGGTTTATGTTCTGGTGGGCTTTTTTTTGTTCTAAATAAATCATCGGTAGCGCCTTTTTACAAATGTTTTAGCTTTCCTGTAACTGTTGAGATATTGACCCGTTTGTGCGATTGGTTTTGATGGATCGTGATATCCTAAAACAGTTGTTCATGGGTGTTTCACGTGACCTGGGTGTCGGGACATGACAGAATAGGGATCGATCATTCATGACCGAGTGACCGACCCTTAACCAACCCAAGCCAATGCACCCAAGGAAATGTGAAGTGATCAGTCGGTCAAGACATTGCAACTAAACCGCGTGATCCTTTCTACATATCAAGGAGACGCTCCCCCTGACATAAGGTCAAACAGATTATTCGAGATATGGAGGATCTTTCAGCATTATAAGAGGGATTTTGCGTAATCAACGCAAGGCTCCCTTATAAATAGAGATCAATACCTCAACCTCTGGGTATGAAAAAAATTAATCTTTACAGTTAGTCGATTATTGCTTATTATAGAGACTGACTTAAGCATCGGAGGGTAATCGGCCAATACCCCACCGGTGTTAGTTTTGACTTTTGATCTTTTAGGGCTATTCAGGCTATGCTTGGGGATCAACATTGTGCCCAATCTACTCGGATCTATTATCGAGGTATCGTCAATTTCAATTCTCCTTAATTTGTGATTTGTTTGCTTGTTGCTTCTTTGGAAAATATCTCCATCCCTGTTGTGTAAATTAAGAGCGGCGCTTGTCTTGAAATTTCAATTATTAATTTGATATTGAAGATTCTCTTCAAAACCCTTGCAATATCATTTTCGACTGACACTTTTCACTGGGATCACCCCTCTCTACGGCTCAAGCCTACTATTTGCAGGGTCAGCAAGTCTTGTTTGTGGTTTCATTTTTCACCTAGTTTGTTGGGATTGCAGTGGCTGAAATCTGCTCCTATTTCCTGTAAGTCATGTTGGTAATTTGTTCCCATGCACGTTCCTTCAAATTGCTATTTCATCACTTTTTCTCCACATGGGTTGAAAGTGCTACAGGCAAACAATCATCATTACAACATCTGTTTTATGGGTTTTAAATATCAAAATGTGCTCAAAGTGAACAAACAATGGGAGAATGAAATACTTAGATTGCGAAATTTTAGGACTTTGGAGGTCAAATCATATAAATTTGGTCAAGGCTGAGGAGCTGTTGTGTTATTTTAAAACAATACCGTGAACAGAGTCTCAATACGAATAATTAATTGTTTACTCTCTTTTTTTTCATTATTTTCTTAAGAGATTTTATGGCGAATCATCCAATTAAAAACAAAAAATCCTCCTATTTTCTTTTCATTTTGGTTTTGAAACAAAAAGCCTATTATTATAGCATTTATTCATCTTGAATGTTTTAAAATAATATATGTTCAACCTATTAAGATTTTACTGCATATACATAGATTCACTCCTTAGTCAGAATCTTGTGTTTGTTCTTTACTGCAATTATCACCAGAGACTCCTTGACGAGTCATGCTTAACCGCACCCAAAATATTGAAATTTTTATATCAAGTATCCGGCCGGCTTGCGGAACGTGTTTATTTTAGCACTCTCCGTCCCTTCCTAACTGGTTTTCGTGGAAAGGGGTTTGACTTGTTGGAAAAAAGGTTTAAATTCATTTTAAAGCGAGTGGAAACTTGGTTGAAGATGATAATGGAACAATTATCATTATAAGGGTAGGTCTTTTGGTGACAATTTTTTTTTGAGTAATTAGTTTTGGTGACATTTGTTTGGTATGAACAGATGTGTTCTTTCGTTTTGTGACTATTTAGAATAGACACAAGTACATTTATATATATCGGGTTTTTCTTTTAGTTTAAACATCATTTTTTCTTTGCATACATAACAACGGAGTCCGTGTAAAGAGAGTACAAAACACTGTTTCGTTCGAAATTTCCACCAATTATAGTGCTTCTTTTGTGAGATTTAAATTATTGTATCTTGAGAAATAGACGTATGTGACAACCGTAACGGAGATGAATTTGTCTCAAGCAACACTAGCCTTGATCTACTTATTGTTATTGAATTCATAAGGTCTGTAATTCTATGTGTGCATACTGATCAGTGTGTGAAGTGCCAATTCAATCTTTCGGATTGCATTAAGTAACGCTTCGATTATATGTTTATTAATCTATTTTAGTAGTATTTTTGTGTTAGCATCAGAAGTGGCAAGATAGTGAAGGAACGAGCTTAAAATGGGACAAAAGGTGGGAAAAGAACAAAATGGGGATTTCTTGAAAAGATGCATCTGGATGGACCAAAGGTGCTCGAACGGATTGGACAAGAATGATTCACATCCTGACAAACGTCCGGACGTTCTTTAACAAAGACATTTGTGTCTGGACGGAATAAGGGCATCCAAACAGTTTTACACAGAAGACTTTCCGCTTGAACAGGCGTCTGGATGGGGCATGTATTTTAAGTTGCGCGTAATTCTAAAACCCTAGGGCACAACATGGCTATATAAAGGGTCTTATGGGACAGAACTTGATAATTTCCATTCCAAACTTAAAAGAGACTAAGAGAGGCAATGGCTGAGGCTCAAGAAGTGATGAGAAGACGAAGACAGAGGCCTAAGATCTTGTTCTTCATCAACTCTGCATGGATCAAAGCCGCAGTATAAACAGCTAACTTCCTCGTCATAGGGTTAGATGAAACCCTAGTTGGTATTTTAGATGTAATTTTGATTTCCTACTTTCTTTTAATATAGTTTCAACTTTATTGTATGATTTTGATATGTTGAATGTTTATCAACGAGTTTTTAAGTTCTTAATCTAGTTTTCGCGTTTGCTTTTTATGATTGTGAATACGAAATCATGCAACTATTTTCACCTCTTGTTTCTATCCAAACGTAAGATAGCCTACACTGTGATAGGACGGATCGTGTCAAATTTTAAATGGACAACTCATGCCAGTCTAGATAAGTTATGTCATACTTGGATTGAACTTTATCTTTTGGATCTTCTGTGTCAGGCTTGTAGCCAAGATCGGATTAAAGTTGAATTGTGTTAAAGAAATAGAATCTTAACAAATCTAAAATATTGGTTATGGTGGATTCAAAATTCTAAGATTTTTTTTCTCTAATCTAAATCAAACTTTTATTTTCAATTTTATTTAATTTCAATTTTTAGTTTAATAATCAAATAAAAAAATCTTTTGATTGGAAATTTGAATTGATTTTTAAGTTATAGAAAATTGTGATTTAACCTTCCAGTCTCTTTTTTTTAGGGTAATTAATCGTAACATACAAAAGGAAAAAATTTGCATGTTTATAAGAAAGAGCATACCCTAGGTAGATATATCAACAACCATTTAGGAGGGAATCTCCTAATCAACAAAACATTCTAAGATAAACAAACAAAACCTAATAACAAAACACATCAAATCGCCGCTTGATAGTGGGGGAACTATCTAATAAAACTAATTCTATGCACAACCCGCATAGATAAAAAAAAGAACACCAAATTACAAACGAATGATCAAAACTCATCAACAAACGAGACTACTGAAACTCCTAATCTCTGCTGAAGATTGACTCTTCGAATAGGTAATAGGCTCTGAAATTCAAGTAAGAACAAGAAAACAAGACATCCGGCAAGAGACAAAACTGAGGGTCTAACCACAAGTAGGCACCATTATTTATGGGCAGATAAATGATCGGCAGCCAAAACTCCTCAGAAGCCATAATCGATTCCTAACATTGCACAAAAAGTACCAAAACCCCACAAGCTAAAGAAGCTAAAAAAAGTAATTCTCTACGCAGGAGAACTTTCGCTCGAAAAACCATAGAACCCATATTCACATCCTAGCAAATGAGGATTGAAATACTTCCCAAATAATATAAAGATCTAATAAAAACATACGAAGAAAATGCATAATCTCAACAATCTTAAATGCATTCGGACAATCAGCTCGTCCCATCATTTACCCAAAATGCAAAAGCCATATAATATTTCTAACACTAGAAACCACTGAGAGCTTGAGCAATCACAAAATCATAAGCAAGAGCCTACAAGTTCGGCTGGCCAAACCGATTCCTGACTTTTTACACCAGCGGTATTACCCGCTAGAACCAACCTTGGTTTCACAAAAGGGCCCACCAAGCTGAACCGCAACTCCACTAGCATCATGAATCTCGGCTGATGACAGAGACATCAAACAGCCCATTGTTTCACAAAACCACTTTACACTTGACCCTTTCAAACCACGCGCACCACTATGGTTTTTAAAAGAGTCTGCTCATAAAACCAAAAACCCAGTTCACTATTTTCAAACCATCTTGTTCAGCCAGCTAACAAAACCAATTGTTCCACCTAATAACAAAATTTCTTTTTCATTTAAAAGAAAAACAAATAAAACAAAAACAAAATTTCTTTTTCATTTAAAAGAAAAACAAATAAAACAAAAACAAAATTTCTTTTTTTTCGTGGGACCCACCAATAGCCACCCTATTGCTATTTTAAGCTAATAAACCTGCAATCTTCATTGTGGGTCCCATATCCCCCTATCCCCCTGTTGACTTTAACCTGACCATCAGCTCATTTTCGGCAGCCCAAAACTGGCAACGCTGCTAAAAGCAGCTCACTCCACAAATTCCTGACATAGCAGGCAGCTAGGATTTACATACCCCAACCAAGTTTCACGCGCAAGCAAAGCGTGCAACCACGCGTCGTCTACTCCGGTGGGATGAACACCCTGGAACTGGTATTTCATCCATGGCAAGAGCTTCAAACCACGCAGCACTACAATTAAATCTCTAATCTGCATTAGATATAACTCGGGACCCGAGTTCAACCCAGCTGAAAGAAAAAAACATGGACGGCCAACATTCATATATGCTCAGGATTTTCACGTGGAACTGATCAAATATTGCGCGCATTAAGCCTCACGAGGCAATACACTATCGCACCAGGTTGCGATAGCCAAAACAGTGTGTTTGCTTGTACCATCTCCCCAACCAGTACAACATAAACCCTGCTAGTTTAACCGACGGCGTGGCTCCGGCATAAAACCGAACTACCCAAATGACTCACACTAGCTAAAAGCTGTACCGTTGATTCAAACCGAGCTTAAGGTCATGCAAACCGTGAGCATTAACCTAGAATTCCTCATCTTCTCACTCGCAAATCTTCCCTAAACTCCATGGATCTTTAAGGTGCAAAAAAAAAAAAACCATAACCCAAAATACTCCGAGGAAAACAGAGTTCCATAGTAATATCCCAAAACTCAGCGCAAGCGTAGCAAGTCTCATCACAAAATGGTCGAAATATTTCATGCTCCCTCAGTATTCTCAACAACGAATCACAGAGAAAACCATAGATTCAAAAGACCTCTATTCACCCAATTTGACCTAGTACTGGCCATGCATGCCAGGTTTGCAATATTCTTAGATACTAAATCTCCAAGCTCAAGGACAGGATTCATACAGAGAAACCAAAAAAACGTGAAGTACCAACCTTGTGAGAATATTCGAGAATAAACATAAGCGCTAGGAGAAGCTTTCTCAGACCAATAGAAGCAGCCCACCATCCAAGCAGAGCTAGAGACCCACGATTATTCAACAATCATCTGTGACCCATAACACCATTAACGCCATTGGGGAGAGCTCATAGAGAGAGAAGCTCACCCCTCTTTTTTCCAATCACAAATTTCTCCTTTCCCTCGTCCTTTCGCTTTTCAGTCTCAAAACAATACCCGATCTTAACCGTTATTTTATTAAATAATTATTAATTTTAAAATTTAAATATTATTTTTTCAATAGTACCGTAAAAAACCCACATATTTTATCACTTCTATTTGTCTTATATATGAATAATGATTATGATAATTATAATTTATTATATATATAAAGAAATCTTGTTTAGATGATATTTTATTTTTCAAATTATTATTTTTTAGATTGATTTGGTCAGCTGGGTATGAATAAAATTATGAGCTTTTATGGTTCAACTCACGTATTATGAGACTTAGGCAATATTTATTTTTTTTTGGAGAATTAACGAGCTGAATTTGGTCGTAAAACTTACTTATAATTTTGGATTAAGTAAGAATCCCAATAATATTTTTAGGATGTTGTGGGTTAGTCTTTGCCTAAATACATGTTAGTGCCTTGTGTTTTTTGTAATTAAATTTTTATTTGAATTTACAAATAAATTCAAGTATAATTTTAACGTTTAGTTGTTCTTAGTCAACTATGCCGCACAGGTAAATTTTTAAAATTAGTGTATGAATTTGATTTATATACTATAGTAAGTATTCAATTATTTTGAAAAATACATAGTTGTCATTACACTAAGCATAAAATCATGATTTAAGAGTGTAATTTTTTTATTCTTACAAAAATATAGAAGTTTATCATTTTATAAACAGATTGTGAGATTTTATATCGTGAAATTGAAGAGACAATGTTATTTTAGCCTCTTGTTTAATAAAGAGATAAAGTAAATTATTGTGTTTTTACTAGATTATGAGTTTATCATTATTATGAGTTACTAGTTATGACTTCAAATTTTTGTTCGAATATATGAATCATTCCATAAATTATAGTAATTATGGTGAGAGATTTTGAATTACCGCAGAAGTGTAAGAGACCTTAAAATATCGGGTAAAATAAATGGAAATTGAATATATGCACGCTTGGAGGTGTAATAGTGTAATAGAACTCATCTAACTAAATGTATATTATAAGGTTCATGGTGGAATCTAAGTTTATCGCTTTAGATAAAACATGAAAAGAAGCAAAATTGTTTTAAAATGATGATATTCCAATGTGGTTGCATTCATGTGCCATACAATTGTATTTATTAATTAGAATGGCACAAAATATATGTGTAATGATGAGTCTTGACATAATCTCGTAGACAAAATGCCATAAGATAACTACTCTCAAAAGATAATATCAAAGATTCGTTAACCAAAAAAAGTTGAATGGAGGGCTAGTTGACAAATCATCAAAGGGAATGTATCTAATCTTAATATGTAAAAGTCTCTACATTGACAACCCAACTTAGCCGACTTGAGATTCCAAGATCAAGATTTAAAGTAACAATCGAATTGTGGGGGACTGAAAAATCACTTAGGAAACAGCTTATCCTTTCTACTCCTATGATGAAATAGTGATGCCTGTAATATTGTTTAGGATAAAAGCTTACTTTTAATGCCTTGAAACATTCGAGTGTAGTTTAGAAGGATATTCTTAATAAGAAATAAGCTATTTAAGTGTGAAATAAAGCTGCTTTCATGAGAATTGAAAAAGCTAAATTCTTTAGAGCACTCATAAAAATCAAGAATTGCCCAATGTCAAAGTGGGCATAATCGTGAGAACTAAAAACTGTGTTTGAAAAGATTGTGCGTGACATTCTATTGTCTTGGTTTACACAAAAGACTAAACAATTTAAGGCATCACATTCATTGATCAGCGAGTGAGTCTTATTATTGTGGAAGATTCTAGGTAACAAACTATTTATTCTTGTACAAAAAAATTTCGCTTGTACTCTTTTTATGTTTGTATAGTCTTGTTTTGTTATTTACATAGTTTATCCAATCAATTTTCATTTATGTGAGGGATTGTTGAAAAAATATTTTAAAACCATTCTAAAGTAAATGGAAAATTTGTTAAAGATGGAATTGGAATAGTTATCATTATAGAGTTATGTCTTTTGGTGACACTTGTTCGGTATAAATAGTTGTGTGTATCCCTTTGCTTCGTGACTATTCAGAATAGACATGAGTATTTATACATATTGTGTTTCACTTTTAGTTTAAACACAATTTTTTCTTTGCGTACATAATATTGGAGTCCATATAAAGAGAATACAAAACATTGTTCGGTTCGACGGCCCATCGATTGCAGTGCTTATTTCGTGAGATTCAGATACTTGAGAGATAAATGTTCATAACACCGTAAGAATCGTAGCGAAGACGAATCTATCTTAAGGACGTATTGTCAAACACTAGTTTCGATCTACTTTTGCCATTGAATTCATACGTTATGTAAGTCCAATTTATGGTTTTATTTTTTATTTTTATTACTGTTGCACAAAAAGTATATATATTTTTCTAACATGACTTTCTTGTTTTTACATCCTATTTGAGCATTTGTAAACACCGTCATCACTTCCCTGTTTTGAGTCTTTCAACACCGAGACGTGCCAACCAGCCAATCAGGCCATTGCAAGCCACCTCCCTTCCCATCCAAAATTTCACTTCGCATATATGGCAATGCATTCCGTGACGTCTTATTTTTTTATGTCCTAATCTATTTGAATGCGATGAAGAAATTCAAAAATTGAGCTTTTGAGAAGAAGTTGTAACAGATTGGATTTTTTTAGTTGTTTTCTCCTCTCAAATTGTTGTGGCACATTTTACTGGAATCTTTTGCTACTGCGCCAAGTTTTGCACATGAATGGACATGTTTATCATGTAAGCAAGCCTTTGAAATCCCAACTTTCAGAGAGATAAAAAAAAAGGCATTCTATATGTCATAATTTTAAGCAGTTGGGGTTGCCTATTATGTTTGTTTATGAAATTTTGTGAACTTTCATGATCTACAAACAACTGGTTCACTTTACTTCTGGGCTGACCATTTGGTGGGCCCTAGGTGGGGCCAATTCGCATCGTGGTGCTGCGCTTGGCTTGAAACAATAGGGCTAATAGCATGCATAGGAACTCAGGTAGTTTCGGTCACGGTAATATGACAATTTGATTCTTCTCTAATTTGGTTCCTAACCTTTTACAGTTGTTTTGTTCTTTAGGCTTATGCTGAATCTCAGACTATGCAGAGTATCATTCTATTATGCATCGGCACTAATAAAGATGGAGGGTACTTAGCTCCAATATGGTTATTCTTGTGCATGTACATGGACCTTAACGTATTTGGGCATTCTTCAATATGTTTGCTCTAGAGGTTATTTCCTTCATTGATATAATTTCAATATGGTGGCAGGAATCTATAAGTTTCCCTTTAGCTTGCTTGCTTTAAATTTCCAACCATTCCCTTTTTTAAAAATTTGCTTCCATACAATTCTGTAGAATCGCTTAGCGAAGTACATAAACGTAATACATTTTTGCTTTCCACTTGGTGAGGACCGGGGAGATAAAGAAAAGGGAATTAACAATTGGACAAGAATTGTTTCATCCTCCCATATTTCTAAAGAATTTCAAATCCTCCATAGCCATATGGGTAAGCCGCTGAAACAAGTAGTTGGATTAGGTTAGGAGGGAAGTTTAGCTGTTAATGTGAGACCCTAACCCATTTTCTTTTTTGACGTTTTTCGACGTGCGTTATGTGTTTTCGTTGCAGCATATTTTTACTGCTTTTGATGCATGATCGGGCTTAGATATGCATGTAGGGTAGGTTCCCGGGGCCGTGGGCCGTTGTGGCACGATTCTCAAAAAAATTTCAAAAAAAGATATTTTGTAGACCTATAAATATTTGGAGTTAGATATTTTCAAAAAGATATTTTTTAAAAGTTCTCCAGTAAATTTTCTATTTTCTCTATGCCTTTTCTCTAAGTTCTCGGGGGCCCGGGGCTCGACTTTCAGCGATTCAACAGCGGATCCTTACTTTTGGCACGGTGGGCTATGCAACCATCCGATCAGATTTCAATTTCAACAAAGCTCGATTTTGCACGTTATTCGAGGCGTCGAGTTTTGAACTCACCGAGGTAGGATTCTAGACTTTACTGCTGTATAAGGGTGCTGTGGGTAAATGTAGGTGTTTTTAACGAGTAGATTGTTGTAGATCTGCGTTTGTTTCAATGTTGAGTTTTTGGGTTTTAAGCTCGTTTTTCTCAATTTATGGGGATAGAATCGGGTGTCGGGAGTTTCTTTTGAGGTCTCAGTGTTAATCCTAGATGTGCGGGTGTTCACGGATGTTGGTTTGGAGTTCGGAGCCTTCGAATCGGGGTTTGGATGTAGAAACCCATAGCATAGAATCGAGTTTCGCCGAGGATCGATCGACTGAAGTTTGGATCTTGGGTTTGGTCAGCTGAATCAAGGGGCTCAGTCGACTGAACCGTGTGTTTTGGCATTTTGTGGTTTTCCAGTAAGGTGTTCGGTCGACTAGAGGTGGGGTTCGGTTGACTGAAGTGCTAGGGTGTGTGATGATGGTTCTGTGGTTGGGTTTCGATTTCCGATTGGTGCCCTTTGGTATTCAATTGATTAATTTATGGGAATTAGTTGATTCGAATACATTTGGGTCCCTTTTGGGATTTGGTTGGTTATGTGGTGGTTTCAGGGGTCGTGTCGTGGCCTCAGGTATGCGTTTGAGTGTTGCCCTCGTGGGTGATGTGCATGGTAGATACGACTTATTGATGCACGGTTAGGTGCGTGGTTTGATGTTGGGTTTATGTTGGCGCAGGTGAGCGTCGTGGGCCTGTGATGGCCGTGTTGGGAGTGTTTGGGCTAGTGGTGGTCGTGTGGGTTATCCCCGTGAGTGGATACTGATTTGTTTCGGCGGTTAGCATCGTGATATATTGTTATACATGATTATGTGCACATTTATAACTATTTATTTATGTACGAAATATGTAAGTGAATTACATAAGGTGATATAGTTATATGTAACGTGGTTTATGCTTTAAAACCTAGAGTTTTATAGACATATGACGTGGTTTGTGAAATATCGTGTTGATACATAGTTATATGCTTTAAACCCTGGTTTAGGTTTGCATATGTGTATGAAATAGATTAGATGAATATGTGATCGAGTAGATGTAAATCCTGGTTGATGATGCACGTGTGCGTGTGTGGGTGTATGGGGTAGGTTGCAAAAGCTGGTGTATGAGGTAGGCCGTGAAAGTCGGTGTGTGTGCGATATCTGATGGATTGAAACGAGATCCTGATGAGGCACGGGTGTGTGTGTGTGTGCGAGCGATATCTGACGGATTGAAACGAGATCCGGGTGAGGCATGGGTGTGGGTGTGTGTGTGTTATCTGAATGCTGAAACGAGGTCCTGAAGAGGCACGTGTTCATGGATTTCATGTACTGCATATTGGGACGGATAGACTAATTTTCTTAAAAACTGTATTATCGGCCTGCGGTAGTCAAAATACTGTATTAATGGCCTACGGGAATCGTAATACTCGAATCATTTTTTTAGGGCTTTGATGAGTCGAAAAATGGTTTTATCCTCGCATTCCCTTGCATGTGAAAATGATTTTCTAACTCTAGTGAGTTGTGATCTAAAATGGTTTTCAAACTATTTTTTATTGGCTTGAAAGAGAGTCAAAAATTACACCTCGTTTATCGAGCATGTTTAGCTTATATTGCATGTGTTGTTTAGAATCTACTGAGTTTTGGCTCACGGTGTGGAATTTACTGTTCTTTAGGTACCGGTCATGCTAGTTGATTTGGAGGTACTGGAGAGGTGGAAGAGCTGTAGTTTTTCTTTTTGTCAGCTTTACACATGTATGTTATAACATCTTTTTTCGGTGTTGGGGCCGTTTAATGTTACCATTTGGCGTTTATATACACTGCATGTATGGTATATTTTGAGAGGTTATTCTCGGGTTAGGTGTACGTTTAGTTGTTTATGGGTGTTTCACGTGGCCCAGAGTTTGGGGCGTGACAACTTGGTATCAGAGCTTTGGGTTCGAATACCTATGAGCCATTGTATCACCATATGAGGTTGATTGTGTGTGCTTGACTGCATGTGTTTAGATGCTTTGATAACATGAACGTGATAGCATGCGAGTCATACATGGATAATGTGTATATGTGAGCATGGGGGTTGAATCTTAGGAATGATAGTCCTGCCTTTAGGCGTTTGGATTAACAAACTTGGGAGTCAATTTAGAAACATGTTTAGTTGACGTGATTTCTATTAGAGAGTTTGAGTAGGTTATCTAGATTGATGAGTCATTCTTGTTGGTTCTCCTCGATTTATGTGGAGTTATTTAGCATAAACCTATGTGGCTATGTGATAGCATGCTAAGCGTTTAGCATTTATATTCATGCCATGTGCTGTGTCTTATGTATTGTTTCACTTTCAGGTAGACTCGATGTCGACGAGGAGAGGGCAAGGCCGTGGTCGAGGCCATGGCCGTGCCAGCTAAGGGGATATTCTTATCCCTGATGCTAGGGATGTTAATGCTCCCCAGGGACCGATGGACGCAACGGAGCTATTGCGTGTGCTAGTTGGTTCTATCCAGCAGCTGGTTGCTAGGGGTGAGCCTGTTAGGGAGAGGGTGCCTGAGGCGAGGGCTATAGTTGTGATGCGGGAGTTCAGGTGCATGGATCCACCTACCTTTGCAGGAGATCCTGATCCTCTTCTAGCGACAGAGTGGTTAGAGTTGACGACTCAGATCCTAGACACATTGCAGATTGTAGAGGATGAGTTGCGAGTTTCTTTTGCTACCTTTCAGCTGAGAGGCGATGCTCATCAGTGGTGGAGATATGCCAGGACTACAGTGGGGGCCACATGGGCAGCTTTTACACGAGTCTTCTTGGAGAGATATTTCCCAGCTTTGAGGAGGGACTTATGCAGGGAGGAATTCTATTCTCTTACGTAGGGGGCCATGGACATCATATAGTACGAGGCCATGTTTACGAGCTTGTCTCGATTTGCACAGGAGGTGGAGTGCACAGATGAGTTTCTTTCGATGAGGTTTGAGCGGGGCTTAAGGTCGGCGATCAGGGAGCGAGTGGCTGTGATGGGATATCGTCTGTTTAGATAGCTGGTGGAGGCGGCAGCGAGGGTTGAGAATGCTTTGGCTGAGACCCGAGCTTCGAGAGAGGCCAGGAAATCACAGGGCGGTATAGAGGCACAGATAGCTGGGCATTTTAGCAAGAGGAAAAAGTCCTTTGGTCCTAGCATTTATCGATCTGGACCACAGCAGTTTTCAGCACCATCGCCATCTGTGGCTTCGTCTGGGAGGCCGGAGCAACGAAAGTTGACCTGTTTTTTATCCAGGCAGCCGGAGCATCGTGCGGCAGATTATTTATAGCCGAGACCATCCCAGAGTTTGGCTCCAGTGCAGCCATAGGGGAGGGAACCTCCAATTTGCTATGGGTGTGGACAGTCCGAACATGTTCGTAGGAATTGTCCCCAAGGAGGTAGTGAGCCGAGTAGGGAGGCGCACCAGTGGGTTCACATGTGCAGCGTCGACAGCAGCCTTCCGCAGTATAAACTTCCCGGATGGCAGGTGGGAGCACATCAGTTCAGTCGGTGCGGCAGCCGACAGCGCTGAGTTATGGCGGATAAGACAGAGTGGGGTTGCCCTGAGTGTATTCTCTTGCAGCTCGCGGTTCATCTAGGGCACCGGTCGTGCCAGAGGATGCTGATATGCCTTCAGGGAGCAGAGGTGCTTTCTGAGTATGCAGGTTATGGGTTAGATTCTTCATTGCATCTATTTGTGGTTGGTTATAGATCCCGTGGATGGTGTGTTGTGTTGAGGCATTAGTTGAAGAAGATGTGACGTTGGGAGTGTTGTAGATCCCGTGTCTGTGGATAGTTGGCCATTGTCTAGGATGTCTGACCTTGTTTGACTATATCCTTGGAATGGTTTGGTTAACCATATCGTGTGGCTATGTCGATTGCGATCGACGATTTGTTGTTTAGGCCTTAAGTTGAATTTCGGGGGTAAAATTTCTTTAAGGGGGGTTGAGTTGTGAGACCCTGACTTGTTTTCTTTTTTGGCATTTTTTGACGCGCGTTATGTGTTTTCGTTGCAGCATATTTTTACTGCTTTTGATTCATGATCGGGCTTAGATATGCATGCGGGGTAGATTTTTGGGGCCATGGGCCGTTGTGGAACGATTCTCAAAAAAAGATATTTTGGAGACCTATAAATATCTGGAGTAAGATATTTTTAAAAAGATATTTTTCAAAACTTCTCCAGTAAGTTTTTCATTTTCTCTTTGTCTTCTCTCTACATTTTTGGGGACCCAGGGCTCGGTTTTCAGCGATCCAACAGCGGATTCTTGCTTTTGGTACGGTGGGCTACGCAACCATCCAGTTAGATTTTAATTTCGGCGAAGCTCAGTTTTGCACGTGATTTAAGTCATCGAGTTTTGAACTCACGGAGGTAGGATTCTAGACCCTACTGCTGTATAAAGGTGCTATGGATAAATGTGGGTGTTTTTAACGGGTAGATTGCTGTAGATCTACGTTTGTTTCAATATTGGATTTTTAGGTTTTATGCTCATTTTCGACGATTTTTGGGGATGGAATCTGGTGTCAAGAGTTTCTTTTGAGGTATCGGTGTTACGCCTAGGTGTGCGGGTGTTCACGGATGTTAATTTGGAGTTCGGAGGCTTCAAATTGGGGTTTGGATGTAGAAACCAGTAGCTCAAAATTGAGTTTCGTCGAGGTTTGGTCGATTGAATCGAGGGGTTCGATCGTCTGAACCGTGTGTTTTGGCATCTTGTGGTTTTTCAGTAGGGTGTTCGGTCGACTAGAGGAGGGGTTCGGTCGATTGAAGTGCTGGGGTGTGTGATGATGGTTATGTGGTTGGGTTTTGATTTCCAATTAGTGTCCTTTGGTATTCAATTGATTAATTTATGGGAATTAGTTGATTCAAATGCCTTTGGGTCCCTTTTAGGGTTTGGTTGGTTGCGTGGTGGTTTTGGGGGTCGTGTCGTGGCCTCGGGTGTGCGTTTGAGTGCTGCCCTCATGGGTGATGTGCATGGTAGATACGGCTTATTGATGCACGGTTAGGTGCGTGGTTTGATGTTTGGTTTGTGTTGGCACGGGTGAGCGTCGTGGGCCTGTGATGGCCGTGTTGAGAGTGTTTTGGCCACTGGTGGTCGTGTGGATTGTCCCCGTGAGTGGATCTCGATTTGTTTTGGCGGGTGGCGTCGTAATGTATTGTTATACATGATCATGTGCACATTTATAACTATTTATTTATGTACGAAATACGTAAGTAAATTACGTAAGGTGATATAGTTATGTGTAACGTGGTTTATGCTTTAAAACTTAGAATTTTATAGGCATGTGACGTGATTTGTGGAACGTCATGTTGATACATGCTTATATGCTTTAAACCCTGGTTTAGGTTTGCATATGTGTATGAAATGAATTAGATGAATCTGTGATCCCGTATATGTTAATCCTGGTTGATGATGCATGTGTGCGTGTGTGGGTGTATGAGGTAGGTTGCGAAAGCTGGTGTATGAGGTAGGCTGCAAAAGTCGGTGTGTGTGCGATATCTGACGGATTGAAACCAGATCTTGATGAGGCACGGGTGTGTGTGTGTGTGTGTGTGTGTGTGTGTGTGTGTGTGTGCGATATCTGATGGATTGAAACAAGATCCTAATGAGGCACGGGTGTGGGTGTCGGTGTGGGTGTGTGTGCGATATCTGAAGGCTGAAATGAGGTCCTGAAGAGGAACGTGTTCATGGATTGCATGGACTGCATATTGGGACGAATAGACCAATTTTCTTAAAAATTGTATTATCGGCCTACGGGAGTCAAAATACTGTACAAACGGCCTGTGGGAATCGTAATACGCGAATCGTTTTCAGGGCTCAGTTGAGTCGAAAAATGGTTTTTATGCTCGCATTCCCTTGTATGTGAAAATGGTTTTCCGACCCTTATGAGTCGTGATCTAAAACGGTTTTTAAATTATTTTTTTATTTTCCTGAAATAGAGTTAAAAATTACACTTCGTTTATCAAGCATGTTTAGCTTATATTGCACGTGTTGTTTAGAATTTGCTGAGCTTTGGCTCATGGTGTTGATTTGCTTTTCTTTAAGTACCTGCCACGCTAGTTGATCTGGAGGTGTTGGAGAGGTGTAAGAGCTGTAGTTTTCCTTTTTGTTAGCTTTACACATGTATGTTACAACATCTTTTTCGGCATTGGGGCCGTGTAATGTTGCCGTTTGGCGTTTATATACACTACATGTATGGTTTATTTTGAGAGTGTATTCTCGGGTTTGGTGTATGTTTGGTTGTTTATGGGTGTTTCACATGGCCCGGAGTTTGGGACGTGACAACTTGGTATCAGAGCTCTGGGTTCGAATACATATGAGCCGTGGAAAGAGGTTGCATCACCATGTGAGGTTGATTACGTGTGCTTGACTGCATGTGTTTAGATGCTTTGATAACATGAACGTGATACCATGTGAGTCATACATGAACAATGTGTATATGCGGGCGTGGGGGTTGAATCTTAGGAATGATAGTCTTCCTTTAGGCATTTGGATTAACAAACTTGAGAGCCAAGTTAGAAACATGTTTAGCTGACGTGATTTCTATCAGGGAGTTTAAGTAGGTTATCCAGATTGATGAGTCATTCTTGTTGGTTCTCCTCGGTATATGTGGAGTTGTTTAGCATGAACCTATGTGGCTATGTGATAGCATGCTAAGTGTTTAGCGTTTATATTCATGCCATGTGCTGTGTCTTATGTATTGCTGTGCTTTCATGTAGATGCAATGTCGACGAGGAGAGGGCGAGGCCGTGGCCATGCCGGCCAAGGGGATATTCCTATCCCTGATGCTGGGGATGCTAATGCTCCCCAGGGACTGATGGAGGCGACGGAGCTATTGCGTGTGTCAGTTGATGCAGCAGCCGACAGCGCTGAGTTATGGCAGACAGGATAGAGTGGGGTTGCCCCGAGTGTATTCTCTTGCAGCTCGCGGTTCATCTAGGGCACCGATCGTGCCGGAGGATGCTGATATGCCTTCAGCGAGAAGAGGTACTTTCTGAGTATGCAGGTTATGGGTCAGATTCTTCATTACATCTATTTGGGGTTGGTTATAGATCCTGTGGATGGTGTGTTGTGTTGAGTTATTTGTTGATGAGGAAGTGAGGTTGGGAGTGTTGTAGATCCCATGTCTGTGAGATAGTTGGCCATTGTCTAGGATGCCTGACCTTGTTTGACTATATCCTAGGAATGGTTTGGCTGACCATCTCGTGTGCCTATGTCGATTGTGATCAACGGTTTGTTGTTTCGGCCTTATGTTGAATTTCGGGGGCAAAATTCCTTTAAGGGGAGTAGAGTTGTGAGACCCTGACCCGTTTTTTTTTTGGCATTTTTTGACGCGGGTTATGTGTTTTTGTTGCAACATATTTTTACTGCTTTTGATGCATGATCGGGCTTAGATATGCATGCAGGGTAGGTTCCCAGGGCCGTGGGCTGTTACGGAACGATTCTTAAAAAAAATTCAAAAAAAGACATTTTGGAGACCTATAAATATCTGGAGTTAGATATTTTCAAAAAGATATTTTCCAAAACTTCTCTAGTAAGTTTTCCATTTTCTCTCTGCCTTCTCTTTAAGTTCTCGGGGGCCTGGGGCTCAGTTTTTAGCAATCCAACAGCGGATCCTCGCTTTTGGCACGGTGGGCTACACAACCATCCAGTAAGATTTCAATTCTGGCGAACCTCAATTTTGCACGTGGTTCGAGCCATCGAGTTTTGAACTCACCGAGGTAGGAT
The DNA here is from genome assembly GCA_034768845.1 of Heliamphora exappendiculata. NCBI lineage: Eukaryota > Viridiplantae > Streptophyta > Magnoliopsida > Ericales > Sarraceniaceae > Heliamphora > Heliamphora exappendiculata. The sequence goes on from JAOTRH010388402.1 coordinate 25,440, forward strand.
TCTAGACCCTACTGCTGTATAAGGGTGCTATGGGTAAATGTGGGTATTTTTAACGGGTAGATTGCTGTAGATATGTGTTTGTTTTAATATAGGGTTTTTGGGTTTTAAGCTTGTTTTTGGCGATGGAATCTAGTGTCGGGAGTTTCTTTTGAGGTCTCAGTATTAGGCCTAGGTGTGCGGGTGTTCACGGATGTTGGTTTGGAGTTCGGAGGCTTCGAATTGGGGTTTGGATGTAGAAACCTGTAGCTCAGAATTGAGTTCCGCTGAGGTTCGGTCGACTGAACCATGGGGTTCAGTCGACTGAAGTTTGGATCTTGGGTTCGATTGACTGAACCGAGGGGTTCGATCGACTGAACCGTGTGTTTTGGCGTTTTGTGGTTTTCCAGTAGGGTGTTCGTTCGACTGGAGGTGGGGTTCGGTCGACTAAAGTGCTGGGGTGTGTGATGATGGTTATGTGGTTGGGTTTTGATTTCCGATTGGTGTTATTTGGTATTCAATTGATTAATTTATGGGAATTAGTTTATTCAAATACCTTTAGGTCCCTTTTGGGATTTGGTTGGTTGTGTGGTGGTTTCGAGGGTCGTGTCGTGGCCTCGGTGTGCGTTTGAGTGTTGCCCTCATGGGTGATGTGCATGGTAGATACGGCTTATTGATGCACGATTAGGTGCGTGGTTTGATGTTGGGTTTGTGTTGGCACGGGTGAGCGTCGTGGGCCTGTGATGGCCGTGTTAGGAGTATTTTGGCTAGTAGTGGTCGTGTGGGTTGTCCCCGTGAGTGGATCTCGATTTGTTTCGGCGGGTGGCGTCGTGTTGTATTGTTATACATGATTATGTGCACATTTATAGCTATTTCTTTATGTACATAATATGTAAGTGAATTACATAAGGTGATATAGTTATATGTAACGTGGTTTATACTTTAAAACCTAGAGTTTTATAGGCATGCGACGTGGTTTGTGGAACGTCGTGTTGATACATGGTTCCTTTATCTGAAGCAGAGGAACAAGAAGGTTCCTTTATCTGAATATTTCTTTTTGGGAAATGTGTCATCTTTGACACCTAACCATGCGCATAAAATTAATAATTCAAAGATCAAGAACCTTAAACAAGTTCTTGAAACTGAACCCCAGCATTTTCCAAATATTACAACTAAACACATTCTTTCTTTATCCATAGATGATCTGTAAAACAACGTTTGGACATAAAGTATTCATAACTTTATAGTGTATACGGTAAATAATAGTAATGATTTCTGATCCGGGACAAAAATCATAACCATGCGTTTGTAAATTTAAAGTTACTACATCAAAAAGATTTGCATCAATTAATGATAAATTTAAATTCGAATAAATATTAAAATGGACCGGTCCATGGCATAAACTAGTTCATGGCATAGATTAGTCTGTGCAACACCCATAAAAGATGAAACAAAATTATTACCTCTACCATCTCTTAGAGTTACATTAATGCTATCATTAACACCTAAAAGAATTAAAAGTTGAAGAGCTATTTGTATTAAACCAATATGTAAATATTGATACTTATGCAAATATGCTTGTATAGCTCTTAAACTAATAAGTTGAAAAGTTTGTTCTTGATTATCTAAACATGTAGATTGTTCAAGTATTTTTACAATTTTTTACTTTTAAAGTCAAATAGGCCTACCTTGTAGATCAACTTTGATTCTACTGAAGGAATAGTCTATTTATGAAGTTGATGAGTTTGAGAAAACTCAACTATTTCAGCATTTTTTTACAGATTTATCTGGCTTAAAGCGAGAGCATAATGATGAAAATATACTTATATATTACAAATATTAACATGTCTTCATCCTTCTTTGATAGATTGTATCAGGATTAAGATACTTATCATTGTGTTTTGGTTACACATTTGTCAACGATTTATAGGTATCCCTAATTTGTCCAGCCTTCTCGGTAAATGGGCCTCACAACCTAATCAAACGCAACTTAAGTGACGTACCATAACCAAACAACAATTATAAATATCATAAACTAAGAAACTATCTAACTCAAAAGTATTTGTACATAAGAATACTTATATCATATAAGTATACAGATATTTAGTAAGACATATCTGCTTCACTGACTCTGATACTAAATATTGTACAATAAAATAACAATATTGCACTGCAGATCTTTAAACTAAACAAATTACCCAGCCCCGTTTAATCCAGTGGGATGAAATCAAGTTTTCCACAAAATGAACTATCCCTAAAGTTGTTATGCCTAGACCATTTTTGGACAGTAACGTAGATTAAATTGTCCAGAATGCCTTAGGAGACATTGAAATCTCCTTTGCTGGTCTAAATAATCCTTTAACTAGAGGTTCTTCAAGAAGACCATCTAGTTATCGTATTTCTTATCCTCAGTCCAGTAGACTTTCAATTATGAGTCTACTTCATTAGAATTACTTGATGAAACAACTACCATAGCTGACTTAGGTAAAAAACAAGAATCCACTTCTGAATCTATTTTAACAGGTCTTAGAATTTTTGAACAACAAATTCCTCATGGGATTTATTCTTCAACATCTGAAGATGTTCGTCAAAAAACATCACTAACTGTCTTAGAAATGAGTTTTCACATGTAATTTCTATGAATTTTATACCTAACTCTTTTTTTCGACAAGTAATCAATAAAGAATTTTATACCTCAACTCACACCGAGTTTAGGCAGTAGTTTTTCTCTAACTATAACAAAGATCAACAAAATATTATTCAAAATATTTTTTATAAAGATCTCGAAAAACAGCAAAAAGCTATTTTTTTAAAATAATGGTTTAATGTATGGTCTTAGGATAAGATTCATATTGCTATTATTTCTGACTATAAAAGGGTCTAGATTAAAACTGATGGTACCTCGGTAACCTCAGTTCATCCACCTCATGAACCTATCCGTCTTTCTTCCAGTCCAAAACTATTGGAAGCCAGCCCTTATGTTTCATCAGAAGACAATAACATGTCTGCTATTGCCAAATCTCAAATGAAACAACTAAATTTTACTAATTTAAATATGCAAATAATTAGTAATCAACTTAATCGTATAGAAGACAATGTAGATGAAGTTTTAATTCATTCTCGTTATTTTGTTGTAGCTCCTAAGTCTTTAGGAGATGAACAGACTTCTTTACAACCGTCATGTCCTGCTCCTGGATTTAAATTATCCAATCAAAAAAGGGACAATGAATTTGCTGAAATATTAATCTCTAAATTAGGATCTTTAAAATTAAAGAACCTGAAAAACAAATTAATACTTTAAACCAAGCTTTAACATTTGATTTTACTTCTTCTTAATCAGATACTGAATCTGAGCCTGATAAAACATTAGCTCAAATTCAAGATCTTCAATCTATGTTTACTCCTCAGGTAATAAGATTGAGTATTGTTAGCTCAAGTACTTTTTATTTTGATTTTAATAATTTTTATAATTTATTTTCTAAGAATATATGGATTTAAAAGAATAATATTTTTATATTTTCAAAATGAAAGTGTTAACACATTTTGAACAATTAAGTTGACACCTTCAGCTAAAAGAAATGACTTATCTCTCAAAAGGATTAAAATACTTAATTATTCTTGCATGAGAATATTTTGTATTGAACTCAATTGAAAAATAAGTCAAACACTTTTAAGGCAAAGAATACTTGAAGCATATCAAGTATGTCAACACCATTTGACCAAATGGTTTGATACCCTAACAGTTTTATGAAGCCATTTTTCAAGTATCAAAATTTAGTGTCAACACAAAAGAGTCGAAGCTCTCAGGACTCAAAATGAGTCGGCACAAAATTAATTTTGTGTCGACACGAAAGGGTTTAACACTTTTGTTATCCAAAATTTTGGGTCGACACAAATAAAAATTGTGTCGACACAAAACAACCGAGGCTACCTGCAGATTTTGGGTGTCGACACAAGTGAGAATATGAGTTGACACAAAAGTCTTGAGCTCACCTGAAAATTTTTGGTGTCGACCCCAAAGTCCAAATGTGTCGACACAAAAGAACCGAGGCTTCCTGCAGAATTTAGTGTCGACACCAAAGGCAAGATGAGTCTGCACAAATGGTCCTCTCCGGATGCTGAAGTTTCAAATGAGTCGACACCAGATCCGAAGGTGTCAACACCATGATGTTGGTAAGGTAGATTGTAGAAATCGTGTCGATAGAAAATTTGTGTCGACCCAACTATTTAAAGGACCTGCCCTAGACACTTTATGTCGACACCAAAGGCTTTTGTGTTAACACCGGTAACAGAAATTCAAATTCGTGGCAGACCTCAATGGTTAGATTTTTTGCATTTATTACTCTCACCTACCTTCAATGGTCATGAATGCACAAGAGCTTATGTAAGGAGTAACTTCTCAACATTTACAAAAAATTGGAGACCTACATTTACTGTTCTATTGCTTGAATCAAACTCAGAATTCTCAAGCCCTTATTTATTGTTGATCTCCAGCTCTTGTTCCTCAGCTCTCTTTACTTTCTCATTTATTGTAAATTATTTTTATAAAGAGAGTGAGTGTTCCTCATTAATACTCTTCATTTATTATATTCAAGGGTGAGTCACCCTTTATTCTTTGAGTGAGTGAGTAAATCTCATCAAAGAAAAGTTCAAGAGATATTAGAAGAAAACATAGAATTATTTTCGTAGGATCATCTTGAAACTGTGCTAGGCTTTTGAATGTGCCCATAAACATTCGATTTACTCAAGTGAAGTCTTGAAGTTGTAAAGGCTTGAAATGCACCCGTGAAGCATTTTATATAGTGAAAATACTCAAGGAAGAACTTGAGGAGTGGACACAGGCTTGAAAGAAGCCAAACCACAATAAAATCTTTGGTGTTTGGTTCTATCTTTCTATTCCTAACCTTTTTAATATTTCCATTGCTTCAATATTTGCTTATCCTACTTTATTTGATTGCTATTTTAAAAGATTTTCGAAAAAGTTTTTAAAATTATTATTTATTTTTAAAGACCCAATTCACCCCCCTTTTGGGTTACCTAGAACTAGCAATTGGTATCAAAGCTCAGGCTCTTGTTTTTGACTTAGCCGTCTAAGAATTTTTATGGTAACCACTAGCATCGAACCTATCCAATTCGAAGGTCAGTCGACCAATAGACCCCATTTGTTCAATGGAACAAACTACAATTATTGGAAGGCTAGAATGAGAATTTACATTCAAACCATAGATTATGACCTTTGGCAAGTTATCATAAATGGACCCAAAAGATCTACCAAAACTGTTGAAGGGGCTGCTGTCCCCAAACTAGAGGTTAAATGGACTGAAAATAATATTAAGGAAATTTAAAAGAATGCTAAAGCTATGAATCTCCTATATTGCTCACTTGACCCAAATGAGTTCAATAGAATCTGTACATGTGACACTGCAAAAGAAATATGGAATAGACTCAAAGCTACCCAGGAAGGTACAAATCAAGTGAAAGAGTCAAAAATTAGTCTGCTTGTACATAATTATGAATTATTCAAAATAAAGCATGATAAAATAATTTCTAATATGTTTACTCGCTTCACTGACATTATTAATGGACTAAAATCTCTTTGCAAGATTTACACTAATGTAGAAATAGTAAAAAAAATTCTGAGGTGTATGCAAAAGAGTTGGGAAGTTAAGGTAACTGCTATTCAAGAAGCTAAAGACCTGAGCAGGCTTAGTCTAAAAGAACTTCTTGATTCTCTCATGACCCATGAGATGAACATCAATATGGTTGATGAGGATGATAACAAAAAGAAGAAATGCATCGCCTTTAAGTCCTCAACTCATGACGAAGAATCCGAGGAAGACTCCTCAAGTGATGAAAATGAAGACTTGGCCCTCATCATGAAAAAATTCAAAAGGTTTCTTAGAAATAAGAAACAAGGAGGAAGAAAGTTCTTTAAGAAGGAAGGACACCGAAGTGAGCCTACCAAATTCATGAGCGACTCTAGAAAATTCAAGAACGACCTCGAAAAGGAAGAAATCATCTGCTATGAGTGTAAAAAGTCTGGACACGTCATAGCTGAATGTCCTCAGCTCAATAATCAATTCAAAAAGGGTTTCAAGAAAGTTATGATTGTTGCATGGGGTGAGAGTGATAAAAATAGTTCTGAAGATGAAAAAGAAGAAAATTAAGTAGCAAATCTATGCCTTATGGCTAGAGAATATGATGAGGTAATCCCTGACCCTTTTTCTTTAGATGAATTACAAAATGCATTTAAAAATTTACATGTTGAGTTGAGAAAAATGGGTGAAAAAAATTCTATTTTGAAAAAGTTAGTTCTTTCCTCATCAACTGAAATTGAAACCTTGAAAAATAAAAAATCTATTTTATCAAAATAAGTCTTTGTTTTGAAGGATAAAAACAAAGTTTTGAGTAAAAAGGTTGAGGATCTTACAAAAATAGTTTACAAGTTCACTCAAGAAAAGAACAACTTAGATAAACTTCTTGGCATGCAAAAATGTGTTTTTGACAAAACTGAAATCGGGTATAAAATAAAGAAGAAACAAAAAATTTTAAGCAATATTTTTGTCAAAGTATCATCTAATCATACAAATGCCACTTATTTTCATTGCTATGAGCATGGACACATTGTCACACACTGCCCATATAGAAATCTGTCAAATAATTCTACCAAGAAGGCTTGGGTTTCTAAAGGAACACACCCTCAAGGAACTAACACCAAAGGACCCAAGAAAATTTGGGTACCAAAAATCAAAGCTTAATTCTCCTTGCAGGTATGTCTCAAATCCTCATTCAAGGAGGGGATGTGGTATCTCGATAGCGCTTGCTCAAGACGCATGACAAGCGACCAATCGATGTTTGCATCTCTCAAACTAAAAGATGGAGAATTTGTGACTTTTGGAGATAATAGCAAAGAAAAAATCATAGGAATTGGCGGTATTGGTAAAATTTCTTCTCCTTCTATTGAAAATATTTTGCTTATTGATGGTTTGAAACATAACCTTCTTAGCATAAACCAAATTTGTGACAAAGGCTACAAAGTTGTGTTTGATCGTGCTAAGTGTGTTATTGAATATCCAACTAATAACAAAGTTATCCTTGAAGGTCATAGGCATGAAAATGTTTATGCATTTACTCTCAATGATCTTTCCAAGAATTACACCAAGTGCTTAGCAGCCTTGAGTGATAATAGTTGGTTATGGCATAGAAGGCTTGGACATGCACATATGAACTTAATTTTCAAACTTTTGAAAAAGAGTTAATGATTGGTTTACCCCAAATCAAATTTGAAAAAGATAAAGTGTGTGATGCATGTCAACAAGGCAAACAAGTTAGAAGTTCTTTTCATTCTAAAAATGAGATTTTAACTTTTAGGCCATTACAACTATTACACATAGACTTATTTGGTCCAATAAGAACTTTAAGCCTTGGAGGCAAGAAATATGGCTTTGTTATTATTTATGACTTCTCTAGATACACTTGGGTGCTATTCTTAACTCATAAGGATGAAACTTTTGCCTCTTTTGCAGAACTGTCTTAGAAGTTCAAAATGAAAAAGATTTTCAAATTATAAGTATCCGAAGTGATCATGGTAGAGAATTTAAAAACAAAGATTTTAAAAAGTTTTGTGATGAAAATGGTATTTACCATAACTTCTCTACTCCTAGAATCCCTCAACAAAATAGTGTTGTTGAGAGGAAGAATAGGACATTGGAAAAAATGGCTAGAACCATGCTCTGTAAAAATAATCTACTACGATACTTTTAGGCCGAGACTATAAATACCGCTTGCTTTATCATAAACAGAGCTATGATAAGAGCTTCTCTCAAGAAAATCTCATATGAGCTATGGAATGGAAGGAAAACTAACATCAGCTACTTTTGCACATTTAAGTGTAAATATTTTATTTTGAACAACAACAAAGAACTTTTGGACAAGTTCGATACAAAATATGATGAAGGTATTTTTCTATGATATTCTATATCTAGTAAAGCATATAGAGTGTTCAACAAAAGGACCCTAATTGTTGAAAAATCTATACATGTTATTTTTTATGAAACTAACATTGGTTCTTTAAAGAATTTTTGTGAAGATTACTTGTTAGACATAAAAAAAGGTGTTGAAGATATCTTCATCAAAGGAAAGGAAGAGCCAAATCAATAGAAAACTTCAAATCCTTAACAAAATGCAGTCCAACAGATTATTGAATCCACAAATCCAAAAAATTCAGATGCTGAAATTTCAAACGAGTCAACACCAGATCAAAAGGTGTCGACACCATGACGTTGGTAAGATAGATTGCAAAAATCGTGTCAACCCCTCAGAAAATTTGTGTCGACCCAACCATTTAAAGGATCTCAAAAAATTTAGTGATGTCACTTATATGCACATTTTCATAATGTGGTGTATTCTTGAACAGAAAAATCTAGATTTAGGCTTCTTGTTCATTTTCCACATGTTGCATTTCCATAGTAAATCCAACTCCTCCCTCCCAGATGGAATGTATCTCACTTGTATTTTTTGCCATTTTGGCATTAATCTATCTGCGGAGAAGGCTGTTGCCTTTTTAAAACAAGACTTGTATGGTAGTTCCTCACTAAAACATATGTAAATTGCAAATGTTAATGGTGTTTAGATCACCTCTCGTCGTGGCACCCCCTCATCTGCCAGAACTCCTCCTCCTCATGCACCTCGAGATATTTTCTTCATTCCTATATATCTTGATTCTCCTCTTTCTCGACCTGATGTTCATGGACGTTCTGACACTTCTGGTCCATCTTTTGCTCCTCCTCCTCCCACTTTTTCTCCTGCTCCTTTTGCATCATCTTCTACTCCTATCCATGTTGACTTATTAGAAGTCGTCTCCTTGTTGCTGTTTTTACATTAGTGCAAACCATCTTGGCACATTTTATGAGTTTTGAAAACTGGAAGGATTTATGTAAATGTTTGCGAAAACCTAATCTTGAAGGTTTGGAGCTAACCCTAGGGGTTGAGCCTTGTTTTAACGATGGTTGGTCTCCATGGTTAGATAGATGACGTTGATATATCTTTTTGATGTTTGTACGTGGTAATGTGTGTGCAAACTTGATCAATTCATGCATAATGAGAGGTGATTATTCGCCCAGCGGTGAAAGCCCATGAAGATTTGCATAACGATGGGTGATTGTTCGTTCTACGATGAAAGCTCGCGAAGATTTGCATAATGAGGGGTGATTATTCATCCTACGATGAAAGCCCGTGAAGACCGTGAAGATTTGCATAATGATGGACAAATTTTGGTCCTACGGTGAGAGCCCGTGAAGATGTTTATGTTGCATGTGAATTATTATGGTTGGTACAAAACCATATTTGAGGCTCGTGCGAGTCAAAATATTATTATTATATTTGTGATTGCATGCTCTACTACTTTACTTCATGTTAGTCTGTTTCCTATTTAGCCTTGACTCACGGTGTGAGATTTGAAAACCTTTTTTCAGGTACAAATGATCACGTGGGATGATCTAGAGAAGTTGGAGGTGGCGGAAGACTTTTCTTAATTTTCCTTTTGCTTGAGCCATGTTTCGAATGTATAATGTTTTGGGAATAGATAACTTATACCCTAAACCTTAGGGCATTTATTTTAATGCATGCATCTTGTATGATCCATGAGTGGAACTGTCACTTTACCGAATAACCGAGGAGACTCTTTCTATAAAACCCTATTTATGGTTTGAACCTCCTTTAAAGAAAAACACTTGAATGTGAATTGTTTTAAAAAAAGTCCTTTTCCTAAACTTCAAAATTTTTCTAAGTAAAATTTTTAAAAATTTTGGCAGAATCTCATCTGTTTTTCGGACTATTCCAATTTTTTCCTGTAAACCTGTCAAACTCAAATCACCATATATATATATATATATATATATATATATATATATATATGTGTGTGTGTGTGTGTGTGTGTGTGTGTGTGT
>JAOTRH010388621.1:0-30695 GCA_034768845.1 Heliamphora exappendiculata
TAAGTACTACGCGTCAAAATTTATAAAATAAGATCTATATTAAATATAAAATTATTTAAAAATAAATTTTAAAAAATAATAGCAATTCTAAACAAAAAATTTTATTTTTTCACTTAAAGTCATTATGCATCTTCCGAACCTTTTGTTTTTTGACTTATATTATGTGGATTACTTTTTATTTTTTCAATTTTTTTAATAAAAATAAATTATTATATTTTTATCGTAAACTTTATCACTATAATATTAAACAAAAATACTATGGGCCTGTTTAGGTGGACAGCTTATTGCTTATAAGCAAATAAGTCAAAACACAAATAAGCTGGTTCATTTGGGTGACGCAAATAAGTTATTTCGTTTGAACTTAGTTCGTTTGGGTAATTTTTGATTTATTTGGCTTATTTTAACTTATTTACTTAAATTAGTTTGGTTCGTTTGAGAAATTTTTGGCCTATTTATTTATTGAATTATTTATTTATTAGTTTAAAATTTAGCTTATTTGGTTCGTTTGGATGACATAGTTTATTTTTGACTTATAAACCAATAAGTTAATAAGTCATATTTACCCAAACAGGGCCTATGTAAAAATTACCATACAATAATCCGAAAGAATAAGTATTGTTTGTTCACCCACGTGTGAAGTTAGTGAAAAAATATATAGCTTCCTTGCTATCAATCCGAGTGCACCTCAGAGCACATGGTCGATGATACATAAGTCATTAATTATATTCATACATGTATAAATATTATGGATGCGTACATGCATTAATTATTATGTTTGGTAAAGTTATGGTTAGTAATTTTTAATTTTTTATTAATAATTTTAGTAATAAGTTATAAATTTTTTTAAATACTCACAACTTCTGTTATAATTTATAACAACATGTTGTTTATATTTCAGTTACAATTCATAAGTTACTAATTTTAATAATACTAAGATTTTAAATAGTGGGCATGGCTCTTTCAATTTTGTATTGAATGGGTAGGCTCAAAGTGCATGTAAATAGTCTCTTGGGTATTTAAATATTTACTTGAGCGTTGAAGTATTTTGTCAGAGCATTCAAGCTCTTTGAGAGGGTGTTCCAGATTTTAATAAATTGTTAATACGAAAATAAAAAATATATATATATAATTGATTAATTAATAAATTCAAGATACTAAATTAAATATCATCACTAACAAATGGAACTGTACATAAGCAGACGACATGGATATTCCATAAGCCACCGTCACTTGCCAAGTGTGGAGGTTATTAAGTATCTTAATTTTGTTTTGCTTAAAATACCATTTGATACCGATCATACCGAAAAAATAACGGCTAGTATCGAAACATACGGTCCATAGTTAATTAATATTTTTATTAAAAAAATAAATTTTACGTATTTTTTTACTCTGTTTTCAACTTAATTCAAATTTCAAATATAGTACAGAAATAGATTTCTAAAATATTAAGTATTAAATGTATCTTGCTTTTATGTTAGTGAGCTCATCATAAATGATAAAATCAAAATAATTATCTATCACCGGCGGTTTATACTCGTTGCTAATATTTTGCTACAATCATTTTCTGTACTTATTTCTATTTATTTCATACATTTTCGTATACATGTTATTCACACATTTAAAGGCATTCAGAACTAATTGGTGACACTTTTAAAAATCTTGTTGTTAAAGATCAATTTAACTATATAAGTTGAATAAGTTTATATTACATAATTTATTTTTCAAAACTACTTTAAATGCATATTATACATATATTTAAGAATATTCATAATTAGTTTTAGGAGTAACTTTAATTCCAGAGATAAATTTAACTCTTTCAGAACTTTATATTTTTTAAAAGTATTTTATATTAAGTATAGGTCTTATTTGATAGGGTTCAATGAATGTGTAATAAAAACATCAATTATATATTTAAAAATTGAGATTTAAGAGTATAGAATGTATCATTTTTAAAATAAAAATTTGGCTTGCCTTTAGATTTCTCACATGAAAACAATGTACGCTTAAATTTATTGCATGAAAAAAAAAATATGCGAGAATTTTTTGCAATAAAATCTTATTTTGAAGAAGTTCTCATCAAATTTTCTAACTTAAATGAGTACAAAAAATTGATTTAAAATTAAGTTGTCAAACGAGCACAAAAAATGAATTTTTTGAGGATTTGGAAATATTATAATTTTTAATGGTTTTTGGATGACTAGCAGAGACCATTCGACATGGTTTTTTGAGCTTTTACCAAGTTAATTTAAGCTTTGGCAGGCACACCACTGCAGGTTTTTTCTTTTATTTTTTATTTTTTATATTTTAATTAAAAAAATTTACTTTTTAATTCCTCTACTTACAAGAAGTTTAAAAGTAACATTCCTTTTATCAAAGTCGAAAAAAATTACAAAAAAAAAAAAAACTAAAATATGATTGTTTAGGATTTTTCTTTTTATGCGACTTTTTGTTGTTGTTTGATCAATTTTTTGTTATTTTTCTAATTGCTCCTAACGATAGCAATATAAAAGGATTTACATTGGAGTTAATATTTAGAAGGATTTACACAAAATGGAAAATAGCTTATAAAAAGCTTATCCCAAATGGAGACTAATAAAATAGATAGTCTTTAATATAAGGTTTTTATACATGGTGATTTTGTATGAGTACTGAGAATTGAGAACGAGAAAAATTAAGTTTTTATGATGGATCTTGCAAAAGTAAATAGAAGTGAGACTATTTAGTGGGTTTGTGCCGAGAAACCCTTCTTATGTGTTCAATTGAGGTGGTAAGAAGCTCTTGAAGAAAAATACTCCAAGTTTTTTTTAGTACAGTTTTTGCCAATAAAAGTTTTTGTGTTACCTTGAGTTGTGGGGTCTCCTATTAATAGTGCACCCCAAACTTGCTCTGAACCCCTTTATCCTGATACAGTCATTTGTTGGGAATGCTTGGATATCACTAGTTGTCATTTATGTAGGTAGTATAGTATGAATACACTATTCTCATTAATATTATTTTTTTAATCATGCATTCTTCATAAATGTTCATAGCCAGGGGTGGAGCCACTAAGGGGCGAGGGGGGGCTGCTGACCCCTCTAGATTAATTTTCTTTTTTATAAATTTTTTAATAATTACAAAATATGCCCCTTCTAAATTATATTATTGTCCCCATTGTCCCCTTGAAATTACTATTTCATCCATAATCTAAAAGAAATTAAAATCTAAAAATCATTCTCACCAAACGAAACCCTAGCGCGCAGCAGCTATGCTCAGTTGCTCCTCCTCACCGAACGCACTGAACCCTCGCCGCCGCAGCCCACAGCGCCGTTGGATCTCCTCGCTGGCGCCGCTGGATCTCACCCTCGCCGCATTGCGCCTCGCCGTCGCAGATCAGTGGATCTCATCTCAACCTCTTCGGCGCCGCTGGATCTCACCCTAGCCGCGGCGCGGCCTCGCTTCTCAGTTCTTGCCGTCGCCTCTGGTCGGCTCTCGCCGTCGCTTCTCAGTTCTCGCAGACTCGCAGTGTGCAGTCGCTGCTGATACGACCCTCACTTCTCAGTACTCAAAACACAATATTGATTATTTGATTTAAATATTATGTTTTAAATATAGTGATTTAAATATAAATATATTGTGTTACTGTGTTATTTTTTATTTTTTGATTTAAATATAATGGGACCGTATCCATAAGACTGTTAGCATTACTGTCATACTGTGTTAGCTTTTTTTTTTCCTGTTGTTACTGTTAGCAATTTTGGGCTGTTAGTATTACTAATTTAAATATATTTTTAATTTAAATATTGTGGATCTCACCCCAGCTGTTATCTGAAATCAAAATATTTGTAGGATTGCTAGCTTTTATTAAAAAGTAAATAAATGTTTTATTGTGATTTTATTGCGATTTTTTTATGTTATTTGATTTTAGATTTGGGTATTGGATCTTTAACTTATGGAGAAATTTTTAAAAAGACAATCAAAATTAGAATAGACATCTTCTATGAGTCAGAGCATAACTTTAAATAAAGAATGTGTTGAAAGAATTTTACCTGATCTTTTCACAGACCCGGGTCTTCGACCTCGTATTCTAGATTATGATCCAAATATCATAGATCAAGTTCGTAGGGCTTATCTATTGAAAGGCCCTTGCCAACCTCGTAATCACAATTTTTCAAAAAATAATTTGGACAAACCTTAAGAAAATTTAATCCTTCTTAGTTTGATGAGTTTGGTGGTTGGTTAGATTATAGCATTTCAAAAGATGCCGCATATTGTCTTTATTGCTATCTTTTCAAACCTGAGATAGGAGATCAAGCAGGTGGTGATTCTTTCATTACTGAGTGGTTTTCAAATTGGAAGAAGAAAGACAGGTTGAATCTTCACGTATGAGGTGTTAATAGTGCTCACTATCAAGTTTGGAGAAAATGTGAGGATTTGTTGAATCAATAACAACATATTGAAACAATTTTTTACAAGCTATCAGATGAAGCAAAAATTGATTATCGGATTCGTTTGACTGCATCAATTGATTGCATCAGATATCTTTTGCGATAACGACTTCCATTTTATGGGAACAATGAATTTGAATATTCAAGCAATCAAGGAAACTTTCTTGAACTTCTGAAGTTTCTTGCCGAACAAAATGAAAATGTGAAATCTGTTTCACTTAAAAATGGTCCTAAAAATTTGAAGTTGACATCTCCTAATATTCAAAAAGATATAGTCAATGCCGCAGCAGTTGAAACAACTAATGCCATTCTTAAAGAGCTTGGTGATATGCTATTTTCTATTCTCTTAGATGAATCAAGAGATGTCTCAACAAAGGAGCAAATGGCGATTGCTTTGAGGTTTGTTGATAAAAGGTGATATGTGGTTGAACGCTTTTTAGGCATTAAGTATGTTACTAGTACTAGTGCTATTTCACTGAAGCAAGCGATTGAAGAAGTGTTCTCAACACACAATTTGAGCTTTTGTAAATTACGTGGGCAAGGTTATGATGGAGCTAGCAATATGCAAGGAGAATTCAATGGACTAAAAACACTTATTTTACAAGAGAATCAGTGTGCATATTATGTTCATTGTTTTGCTCATCAACTTCAATTAGCTCTTGTGGCAGTCGCGAAGAATCTTATCCATATGGCTGATCTTTTTTACTTGATTTCAAACATAGTCAATGTTGTGGGAGTTTCATACAAGCGTCGAGATAATCTTCGGGAGAAGCAAGCTGCTAAAGTTGTTGAAGCTCTAAGTAATGGTGAGATAACAAGTGGGACATGACTCAATCAAGAGACTACTCTTGTTCGTGTTAATGATACACGTTGGGGATCACATAATGGGACTTTGCTTAGTCTGATTAGCATGTTCTCAGTTGTGATTGAAGTGCTTGATGTCATAGTGGAGGATGGTTCCAATTCAGAACAAAGAGTAGAAGCATTTCGTCTATTGGAATCAATGCAGTCTTTTGAATTTGTGTCCAGTTAACATTTGATGAGAGCTCTCTTGGAAATTACAAATGATTTATCTCAAGCTTTATAAAAAAAAGATCAAGATATTGTCAATGCCATGAAATTGGTTCAAGTTTATAAACAACGACTCCAAATGTTGAGGGATAGTGGCTGGAGTTCTTTAGTGGATGAAGTTTCATCATTTTGTGAGGAACATCAAATTGATGTTCCTAATATGGATGAAACATATGTTATTCGAGGAAGAACGAGGCGTAGAGCTCAAGACAAGATAAACTCTCATAACTACCGTGTCGAGTTATTCTATACTATCGTTGATATGCAAATCCAAGAGCTCAATAATCGTTTTAATGAGGAGAATACCGAATTACTTCTTTTTGTTGAATGTCTAAATCCAGTTGATTCATTTGCAGCTTTTGACAAGGAAAAATTGATTCGATTTGCCAAATTCTACCCAAATAATTTTTCAGAGGTGGAGATATTAGCAATTTCTGATCAACTTGAGAATTTCATTTTGGACGTACGCTCTAGTATTGAGTTTTCTGATATAAAAGGAATAGAAAATCTTGCACAGAAGATGGTGAAGACCAAAAAAGATAAAGGATACCCCTCGGTTTACAAGCTTCTAGCATTGACCTTGATTTTACCGGTTGCGACAGCTACAGTAGAGATGGTATTTTCTGCTATGAAGATTGTAAAAAGTCAACTTTGTAATCAAATGGGTGATTAGTGGATGCATGATAGTTTACTTGTATATATTGAGAAAGAAGTGTTTGATAGTATTACAAATGAAACTATCATGCATTATTTTCAGAATATGAAACGTCATCGTGGTCAATTGTAATCAAATTATAAATTATTAATATATTTAAACTTTTTGAGTAACACTTTAATTTACTGCATACAATTTTAAATATTTGACCCCTCTTGACATAATTTCTGGCTTCTCCCCTGTTCGTAGCTCGGCCGCATCGTCATTAATATTCAACGTCTCAAACATGTCTCCTTAATCAACACTACAGAGCTCTGCTCGATTGATACTTTCTCAGTTCGGTATCTTGACATGAGCTTGCTACTCAGGCCCGACCAAACCGTTTATATTTTGGGCTTGGGCCAATTGGCCGAGCTAGCTCACATTCCTTAGTTTGGCCCTTGAGTTTTCAACTTAAACACCATTCACTTGTTATGAATAATTGACATCAAAGTTATTTCTATAAAAAATAAAGTGGAGTGAAGTAAATAAAAAAGAAACATGTTTAACCAATAAAACTCCAACCAATTTTCTCTCTTTTTCTTTCTATACACCCATTTGAATAGTAAAGTGGGTCGAACTCGAAAGTTTACTATGATGGTAATTGGTATTGTTGAAACTAGTAATTTATAGATTGTAGCTTATAGCAGAAGTTATGAGTATTTAGAAAAAATTGTAACTTATAACTAAAATGGAAAAAAAAATACTTATAAGTTATAGAAGTTGTGAATGTTTAAAAAAAATTTAGAACTTACAACTAAAATTAGTAGTAAGAAGTTAAAAATTACTAACAGAAGACGGTGAATCTAAGAAGATTCGAGTGTAAGATCTTGGGAGGATATCCATTAAATATCCGCACAAAAAAAGAAGATATTTATTCTTTTTTAGAAAGAGTCCCATTTGGACGCAACCTCAATTATAAACCGAATTAAATCTATACATAAAGGTATACCCATATATTTTTGATTAAATAATACATGCACAGGCGGATGCAATCACAGATCATTTACAAATGGAGTGATTGCATTTGTCCAAGTAGCACCACTCTTATTTTTGCTTACTGATTCTCTTTTTCTCTTTACTTACTGTTCTTTTTTTCTTTCTATGAGATACTAATTTTAGCATTAGAAGTCTTTTCCAATTAACATCCCAACGAGTAATCCACTATGCTTTATATGGTTGAGAAGTACTTCAATCGAACCTAAAAGGTAACAAAAAGTCTAATTTTGTTCTTTTTGACATAATGCGAAATCAACCCGCATATATACAGGGATATAAATAGGGGTCGCAGCCCGTGAGCCATCAGGAATGAACTCAAACCCAACACTATAACAGTTTAACCCGTGCTCGATTGATTCTGTGTAACGATTCAAGTGGACTACTAATTCGATAACTTGAATAAAGAACATAATAACGTAGTCTAAAATACTTAAACTAAGTTATTAATAGTAACTTACTTGTCTCATTATATATCGAATATATATTTTTTATTTTCCATCGATATAGGATATGGTAACACAACCTGCATACCGCTTGGCTGGAGGTGGGTTCTGGAGCTCAATCCATTGGCCTGAGCTCACGATCCGGCCCGAGATCTAAAGAACAAAAGAAAAAAATTTAAAACTCCCAGCAATTGGCTCGGGCCACCACGCAACGGCCATAAACAGTTAGTTTTTTGAAATCTAATTGCCTAGATCAATTGTCCAACAATCCGACCAAAAAGGGTGAGTAGAAATTATTATTATTCACTTAATAATTATTGAATAATAATATTATCATCACTAAATAATAATATTATTGTCAATGAATTAATAATATTTATAGTTTGCACATAATCACTTGGAAGTGTTCAATTTTATTGTACTTTTTATATTTGATTATATACAAGAAAAAATAAATTCACAAAAATTAAATAATAGTAAAAATTAATAATTATTATATATATAGAATAAGTTTATTTGTAAACTAAAAGAAATAAAAGAAAAACATAGTATATACTATTTTTTGTTATATATAGAAGTGATAAAAGAATAATAACAAATGTAGGAAATGTTAGCATTTATTTCTCTAACGTGGCCAATGCATGAATATGTTAGATTAATCCCACCAAAAAACTTTTAATGTTCATGAACTTATTGATGAATAAGTATTGATGAATGCACCTATGTATACATGTATAGAAGACTTACATTGAACATAGTATATTCATTGTGTATCTAAGAATGAATGTGAGATATACATTGAATTTATACAATGAATTTGAGAGATTCATTATGTATTTTATTAAGAATTTCTGAGATATATTTTCCTAACTTATGAATTCATTAATGGTCTTTATAATTGTTAAATGTCTTTGATGGGAAGACAACTAGTATAAATAGTGTAAGGTCCAAAATCACACTCTCTATTCCAAAGTCCAAGTCTAAATTTGAAACTTGAACTTGACACCACATGATGTACATGACTCCCATCACCTAGAGAGAGAAGTGGTTTGAATATACTCTACACACAAACAGCTTAGAGATCATAATCTTTCTTGTCTAAGTTCTCTTTCTAATAGGAGCTTATAACACCATGAATCAATGTATGTTTTTTAAGTATTCGTATTATAAAATTATTATATTATTTTCATGTATCTAATTGAAATCGATTCTTATCATATCTTCCGCACAAATCTTTAACAATTGGTATAAGAGCTAACGTTTTAATTTTGATATATGAAGCATAATGGTAATGTCTTAGTGTGTAATCTTAATGCATGAAATTGATCTATACTTGTAAACTTGTTTTCAAAATTAAAACTTGCTAAATATATATTATCAAGTTAAAATCATATATTTTTCAAGAAGATACAAGTAATGGTCATAATAATGTCATGCGATTGCTTGTTACACACTTTATGTATTCACTAATATTGATCAGCCCAACGGAAGATTAATATTGTATGTGATTAAATTTTTGAGACAATTAATATAATCTAATATATTAATCAAAAGTTTGTCTACCCAACGATAATAAACTTTTCATGTTCATAAAATAAAATAAATGACATACGATTCTTCTACCCAATGGCGATGAACTCATAAGGGTTTCAACAATTATTTTATTTTATATTAATTTGTCTTATATTTGTGAAATCATTAGTATATTGTCATTCAGCCCAACAGAAGAATAACAATAACAGAATGAAAATTCTCATTATGTTGAATCTGTGTTTTTATTATGATATCTGACTAATGATGTGTCATAGTTGGATAAAAATATTTTGTGGTGTTCATGTTTAAGTGTTCATAGCATGCTAAAATGTCTTTATTAAATTGTGTGATGACATTATGTGTTTGCAGCAATGAATCCTACTGCAATTAACACTTACTTGTCTGGTATTGAGGCATTGAGTGGAACAAATTTTAAGAAATGAAAGGAACAAATTGGAATTGTTCTGGGAATAATGGATTTAGATTATGCATTACGAGAGATAGCACCCATGAAGCCTACTAATGAAAGTTCTAATGAACAAAAGGTTTTGTATGAAAAATGGGATCGCTCTAATCGCATATCTCTAATGGTTATGAAAAGCTCAATAACGCTTGCAATTCGAGGAGCAATTCTTGATTCTGAGAATGCTATGAACTATATAAAATCTGTTGAAGAACAATTCATGGGAACTTCCAAATCTCTTGCTAGTACACTTATGATTAAAATGATAACCATGAAATATGATGGTTTGAGTGGTGTTCGTGAGCATATCTTAAAGATGAATGATATAGCCTCTCAACTAAAAGGAATGGACATGAAAATTTCTAAAGGATTTCTTGTTCAGTTCATGATGACTTCTCTTTCTGTGCAATTTGGTCATTTCAAGATCAACTATAATACGCAGAAAGACAAATGGAAGATGAGTGAGTTAATTGCCATGTGTGTTCAAGAAGAAGAGAGACTTAAAGTTAAAAAACCTGATATGGCTCATCTCACCACTATGGGTCCAAAGGAAGAAAAATTCAAGAAAGGCAAGAGTAAAAAGAAAAAGCATACGAATATTGAAATTCACCAATGTCAAAATGAAGAAAATAAGATTCCATGTCATTTCTGTCACAAAAAAGGTCACATGAGGAAAGAATGTCCAAGTTTTAAGTATTAGTTGGAAAAGAAAGGTAAAACCCAATGCTTTGTGTCTTATGAATCTTATTTAGTCGATATTCTACCAAATTCTTGGTGGATTGATACTGGTGCTAGTATTCACATAATAAACTCTATGCAGGGATACCTTACAAGTCGGAGACTAAGTAAACGAGAGCGAACCATTACAATGGAAAATGAAATTGAAGTAGATGTTGAAGCTATTGGAACCCTCCGTCTAATATTACAAATATGAAACTGTCAGAAATAGCTTTATTGATCGACCCAAAATTAAATTAAAATGTATACAAAATAATTGTATAAAATTAAAAGAACACCATTTGACATTTTTTCCTCAAATGGTTTTTTATATATTGATAAGCAGAATTGCTATCAATATTTATATATCAGGGGCGTAAAAACAGCTCGGCCTAGCCCGACCATGGTTTGGGTGGGCCAAGCTTAGCCCAGGCCCGTCGGATTCTCGCCAAAAGTTCGGGCCGGGCGGGCTGGGATTTTTTCTAATCAGTAGGCCTAGGCCCAAAGGTATATGGCTTGGACTTAGGGCTCGGCCTCGGGCCTCGGGCCGGACTTTTAGGCGGGCCCTTGGACTTTTTTCGAACTTTTTTAATTTTGTTATAATTTGTATAATATAATTTTAAATTTTTCTTAGCTATTAGTTGTTGTTATATTAGTTTATTATTAATTTATTAGTCAAATTTTATAATAAATTAATAAGTTAATTTATTATTTATAATAATATAAGTATATTAATTTTATATTTTTATACGTTTATAAATTATAACCTATTAATATTATTATTAAGTTTATAAGTTATTAGCTTATTATTTTTATTAGAAGTTTATAAATTAATTTATTATTATTATAAGTTTATTATTATTATTTTATAAGTTTATACTTTATAGTTTATATTATTAATTATTATAAGTTTATTAATTTATTATAAGTTTACTATTACTTTATAAGTTTATAGTTTATATTATTATAGCTAGTTAGTAGTTTAGTACTTAGTTTCTTAGAACTTTATTATTTTTTGTAATAAATTTGAACACTTTAAATAATTAGATAATTTAAATACAATAAGTTTGAACACTTGAAATAATTAAATGTAATATAAATTTTATTAATCAAAAATTAAATTTGAACAATTACATAAATATTAGATTTTATACTTTATAAGTGTATTCTACCCTTATAAAAAAATTAAAAAATTGCATCACTATAGGTCATGTACATCCCAGCTAGATTGGCACATACAAGCCTAATAATTATTTGTATTATTCTCTACTTAAAATTATAAATAAAATTTTAAATTACAAATAAAATGTTAAATTAGTAAATTATAAATATAAAAATATTAAAATTACAGATAAAAAATATAAGAATTTAGTCTGAGCAAGACAATTCTTCAGCGGATCTAGATATTATATCCTCCAACTCCAAGTCAGCTTGCAATTGATCTTTTTCGCCCATTTCTTGTATTTTTTTTATACGTAAATGGTGTCACGTAAGATCATCAAAACTTGCACTATATCCGGCGTCAGTCTCAATCTATACTCGTTGAGAACCCGTCCATCTGCACTAAAAGCTGTCTTAGAAGTAACTGTAGAGATAGGAGCTGCAAGAATATCACAAGCTATCGCGGATAAAACTGACCATGATACCTCGTGTTATTTTCAATACTCTAAAATATTAAACTTTCTTCATCGCCGGCTTGTGGCTTTCCTTGCTGCCTTATTTCCTCTTCCTTTTGGTCGAGCTCAAGCTATCGCTTTCCTAAGAGTGTAGGATACTGGCTTGACTTAGTAGGAGACTAGGACTGGCATATAGAAAGGAAGGCCTTAGTTAGGAAGGGTAATAGCAAGGCACTTTTGCCCATAAGGCTCGCAAGGACGATAATTTTTTGGGCGGAAAGAAAGTAGCCTGCAGATGTAAAAGAATTACGACTGGCTTGCCATCGAAAGACTTACAACTGGAATGGAACTATAAAATAGGATAGGTCCTACAATGGCACTTAAGAGAGGTAAGAAAGACTTATAGTCTCTATTGCGTCAAAATATTATTGAAATTTAGTTATAGAACTCCCATGAATCTCTGAAAGTCTTCTTATTTTAATTAAAGACCATCGTCCATACGACTTCGAGATGAAAACTTGGTGGACGTTTGTGTTACTTGCGATATTATATTAATTTTATATTTATTATATAAATTTTTATGTGTTTTATTTATTAATTCTAATAAATTTGTATTATTATAAATCAATTCTAAAAAATACGATAAACTAACATTTTTACTCTTAAGATTTAATATTAAAGCTATTCAAAACATATGTATTATTTTTTCATAATATTTATCAAATTTATTTTTCATAACTAATATCATTTGAAAATATGTTTCATTAGATAAATATTTAATAAATATTTGTATTATTATTTTTAATTGTTGTAAAACAAATAGAGTAGTACAAATATAAATATAAGAAAATAATTTTGTTGATTCATCAAAAATTTTATAAATTATTTTGTATAAATTAACATTTTGCCAATCAATCGAAGTTGGTGGAATAAAATTAGTTACTTGATTAATTTCAAAAAATGAATCAATTGCTTTTCTTTATTTTATTACTATTTGTAACATATTACATGTAGAGTTTTATCTAATTTCTACATCATGTTGTAATTTTTAAAATTTTATATTTTCTTCATTACATATTTTTTTTATAAAGATTAACTTTCTTGTCACAACTATTTATAGATTTTACAGTTAGTTTAACTCTAACAAAAGAATCGTTATAATATTGAAACCCTACTTTAATAATTAAATTCAAAATATGTGCAGAACAACGAATATAAAATAAAAAAATCGGATAATGGAAGCTCCAAATGACGTTTTAGATAGTTAACGCATTCATTATTATAAAAAGTATTATTTAAAATAATAAAAAATATTTTTTTGACTAATATCCCATGCACATATTTTTTGTCTAATAGTTATACCTAAATTATGACCGGTGTAAGAAAAATCTACAAGTGTAAATGAAAAAATACGTTTACATAAATTTCAATCATTATAGATAAAATGTGCATTAATACAATGGTATTCTGTATTATTTCTACCAGTTCATAAATTAAAAGTTATACAAATTTTACCTTAAATTTTTTTAAATTAATCTGACAATTCAATTTTAATTTCTTTAAATTTTTGCAAAATTCTATTTCGAATAGTATTTCTAGAAAATATTAAAATCGAGGCAAAAATACACCTTGTACCATATATTCAAATTCTGGTTCTTCACTCATAGACAGTGGATGTTCATTTTCTATGATATAATCAACAATATAATTTTGTGCACGTTTAGAATCATAAGAAAAAATTAAAAATATTTCTCGTTGGATTTCTACCTATTTGCATTTATGTGTTTAAATTAAGTGGTGTATTTTTTAGGTTACTTTTTGAATGCCTAATTAAGTGGCTATTATCACTCAATGTGTTACCTGAAAGAAATTCATTATAAATTTTACATTTGGCTTTAACAATTACGGTGCTATTAGAATTTTTTTTTTTAAAAAATTCAAAATATTACAAAACATTTGACGCTTTTTTACTAAACGTACCACTAGATGCAGATGCAGCAACATATGATGATGAATCAGTAGGTGGATTAAGATTTAGAGGAGTGAGATTAGAACCACCTTGTGGAAATGCAAAAATAGATTCTTCTTCGTTAATGAAAAATATATTTAGATCCATAAATAAACTTAATAAAGTAAAATATTATAATTTATAAAATTGAAATAAATTTAAAATGTTAATGAATGAAGTTAATAGTTTATAAATAATAACTACTACACTTTTAAAAAAAATAAATTACAATTAAAAAAAATTACAAAATAAATTTAATGCTAGAAAAAAATTACAAAAAATAAATCAAACCGAATTAAAGAAATTTCGATCTTTAATCTTAATCTTGATCGATTAAAACTTTTGATCTTGATCTTGATTTTTGATATTCAATCCTTGATTCGCCAACAGTTATAATATTCACCGAATATCGCAAAGTAATCGAACCATCGAATATTACTGAGCAATCGAGTTACAAGAGAAAAAACTTGAGAGAGTGAGAAAGTAGAGAGATGAGAGTGTTTTAAAATTGTAATGAATTTTATCAAATGCAAATGACCTTATTTATTGGTAAAAAATCTAATTAAAAAAAATTCAGAACTAGCTGTTGGTTGGGCCGAGCAGCAACTCTTTATTTAATCTCGTACGTTCATTTGAATTTCAAGTTGATTCGAACCGTTGATTTTCAAAAATAGCCGTTGAGGTTTGGACCGGGCCAGGCAAGACTGGACCGAAAAGAGCCGTTGAAATTCAAATCCCAGGCAAAGGGTCGGGCCGCGGGCCGGGCCCGCACAGTGTCAGGCCACAGGCGAGCGTCAAGCCACCCATAGGCCCCAGGTCACCCACAAGGCCCGTGCCGTTTTTACACCCCTATCATATATGACTAGTGGCACACTTATAAAATTCTTACACACTGTGTGTTCAAAAAGTTATACAAATGTGTACAAATTTATAATAAACTCATGATCCAAATGGCTCTCTCCGTAAACATCTCTCATTAAAAGCATTTAAATACTATTAATCCACTGACTGTTAACTAATTGAAGGAAAATAGGACAAAAACCATTGTTAAAAGAATTTATTCTCTTTAATAAATGTAATTACAACTAAAAGGATTCATTATCTTTAATGGATCAAATAAGGATATTATTAAAATAATTAATATTTATATTAAAATATTATATTTGTAATAAATATTATTTATACCTTTTGTATTTTGAAATAAATAATAAAATATTATAAAAATTTATAACATTTCCCCACTATTTTAAAATAGAAATAAAAAATAAAAAATTTGATAATAGAACAAGAGCATCTAATATATTATAGCAATGTCTTTTGGTTATTCATAGCTACTCGTTCGTTCGTTCATTAAGATCTATGGCTATCGAAAAGCCTAATAGTAATAGCAGAGACACGACGTAATAGATAGATTGACCTCGTAAGGTCCATGTTCGATCGAACATGGTTTCACAATCAATATTCAGGGCTATGTCATTACTGATGATGGATTTTGGCGAAATTTTCTTATTTAGGTTTCAGAAACATCAAATTTGCTATTTTAGAAAAGATTTGACATACCAATTCCGAGAGCTTCCCAAATCCTTTTGAGTATAGATTTTTTTCGGTAATCTTATATTTTATTTTAGTTTCAAAATTTGAGCCTAACTCAAATCTTTTCATTTTTTATAATTTTTGATTTTTTTTTATTTTTGCCTTGACAGGCAATTGTTGTCTTTTCTTTACTTATTTCTTAGTACTGGTAGGTTGTGTTTTCTATAAATTCGTAATGTATACCTTATGGCAAATCAGTTTATTGATTAATAAGAATTTTTAGAGAATTTTTTCTTAATTTGTGTTTGTTATTGAATATAGTATCTCTAGCTAACTTAAGCAAGTTCATAAATTTCGGTGCTAGTATCTTTCTAGCCGATACGCTTCCTTACATTATTTGGTTTATGAACCGACACTTAGGATAAATAAGCTAAGGTTACAAAAATTTGATAAAATACAATATTTCTATTAATCAAATTTCTTTTGGTGTAACACGATCGAATTTGTCACTTACATTGGATTTTCTAATTAGGGTTTGTTCAACACGGGGAGGCACTAAACGACCATGCGCTCTACTTGAATTTTCGTGAGTGTTCTAGAGAACATACCTAAGTTCTCATAGGAAGCGGCACCATCACCCCAACATAGGTGAATCTATCAAGTGCGTACTGTAATTAAACGCACCACCTTTAAAAATGCTATGGATTCATTAAGAGTATTGATCAACCTTCATACAATGCAGTTTGTACTATCAATACAATAGGGATAGACTCTCGAAACAAAAATAATAGTACTTAATGACCACTAAGTGACTTGTTATTATGTACGTGAACTTACTTCTTGTGATCTCCATTCATGTAAGTTGGGTTACTATCACATATGGCTCTTGTATAGGCATAAGTTTCATTCCCTTCTATGTTTAATTACAAAGTCAACGAAGTTGTAGAGGATCAACACAAATTTTAATATTTCTCCCCCAACTACTCGTAAATAGGTACCTTAAAATGTATTTTAGACATTTTGCCCAACGTTTTCAAATATGGACCGGACCGGCCGGTTTAATCGATTGAACCGGTGACCGGGCTGGCTTACGGTTCGGTCAAACCCATTTAATTGGCTGTGAGTGAAAATCGGTGATTTTAGTAAAAATCGATCAAAATCGTGGTTGAACCGGTGACCCGAGCAAACCGGTACTGATTTACGGAAACCGGCTGAGTCTGTAAGTGTTTAAGTTTAACTTTTTTTTTTTGATTTCTTTGAACTTGTAATTTTTTCAAAATTCCACAAAATTGTTTATTTTAATTTTTGTTTATTTTTTTCAATAGTTTTTTAACAGTGATGTAGTAAACTTTAATACATTTTATTTGATTTATATTTTATTATGTTTGTTACTTATACTCATTTTATTTTAACTTGAGGATCAACGATGCTCTAAATTTTAATTTTTTTTATTGAAGATTCTAATTATTTAATTAGAATTATCCTTAGATTATGAGAAGTTCTTATTTTTTTATTTGAATTGTGAGTTAAACGTTATTTTTTTTAATAATTATAAATTTAAAAATTATTAATAATGTAATTATGACGTTACGATTTGATTCCGGTTCAATTCCGGTAAAACTGGTGACCGATCTACACGTTTCTTTTTTCACTTTGCTCAACAGTCCGAATTTAAAAACATTAATTTTGTTTATCACACCAAAAATAATATTCAAACAATTCACATTTCATCTTAGCGAATACCCAAGGCTTTACACATATTATTTATCTTCACAATTATTTATTCTATAAATTTGAGTCAAAGATTGAATGGTCGCCTTTATATACACCATGAATAACATATTACAATATCAACCACAAAAAAACATTCACTAAAAAAACTTTGTATTTTCTTAGTCTCTTGAATTACTAGAAAAAATATTTTTTACTTCGAGTTGTTTTTTTGAGTTGGCTCGTTTGCCGACGTAAAAAATTATCTTTTGTCTTAAATTTTTTTTGTATGAACTCATTTTTCAATGCAAAAAATGTTTTTTTTTAAATGACAGTTGTAATCGACGTAAATAAATAAAAAGCCAACTCAAAAAGTATTTTTATTCGAGATGAAAAAGGTGGCTAATGCAAATAAGTGAAATCTTGATTGTTTATGACGGGCCAGGAACAATCGTATCCACGCACCTACGTATACCTATCAAAGATTCTCTGGAGTGGAGATTCCAAAGAATATTTGATGGAAAGCATTTGTAGGAAATTTAAGGAGATAAATATTATTCTTTAATATAAATTAAAATACTTTCACTGAAATAAATATTAAAAATAAATAATTATGTTAAAATAAAATACATTAAGGATAGAAAACTTATCAATAGAGGCATGTTAAGGAGATAAATATTATTCTTTAATATAAATTAAAATACTTTCACTGAAATAAATATTAAAAATAAATAATTATGTTAAAATAAAATACATTAAGGATAGAAAACTTATCAATAGAGGCATGGAGAACTTCACTGTTCATAAGAGTATATTTTTATCTCTCAGATAACGTAACTCGGTACAATTGATTATTGGCGTTCTAATTTTTAGAATTTAATCATTATTTTTCCACAAACGTATACTCACAAATGAAAATGTGTCAAGAATAGCTCAATTTATCAAATTAAAATATATACAAAAATATTTATATAAAATTCTAAGGACACAAGACTTGACATCTTTCACTCAAACGATTTTTTGTATATTAATTAGAAGAATTGCGGTCAATATTTATATATAACCAATAGCACACTTATAAAATTCTTACACAGTGAATGTTCAGAAGGCTATTCAAATATGTACAAATTTATAATAAATGGTATGAGCCAAATGGCTCTCTCCATAAACACTTCTCATTAAAAGTATTTAAATCCTTTTCTTCCACTAACTGTTAACCAATTGAAGAAAAATAGGACAAAGATGGTTAAAAGAATTTATTCTATTTAAAAGTGGGTATTCAATGGTAATTACAATTAAAAGGATTCATTATCTTTAATGGATCAGATAAAGATATTATTAAAATAATTAATATTTATATTCAAATATTATATTTGTAATAAATATTATTTATAACTTTTGTATTTTGAAGTAAATAAAATAATTTTATAAAAAATTCCAACAGCATCAAAGCATCCAACTTTCTCATTCTAACTTATTGGAAATATATATAATAAAGAATTTGCCTTAAAAATTATAAAACAATTTTTTATATTTAGGCCCGATTTTGCATGCCTTCTGATAGGGTATAGTTAAAATTATTTATTTATTTCTTAAATAATAAAAAATAACAAATGTTAGCAGGTGTTTCTAAGGCATAAGTTAAGGACATAAATTTAAAATTTTTTAAATATTTTAATTATATTTTTTATTACTTATTTTAATATTTACTAATAATAATTTGTGAGGACTCATAAATTCATCAGTTATGTTTATAGGTAGTCACAAATTATTATTAGTAAATATTAAAATAAATAACAAAAAATATAATTAAAATATTTAAAAATTTTAAACTTGTGCCTCAACTTGTGTCTAAGGGCACCTGAAATTTATAAAAAAATTATTAATTATTTAATTATATTTTATATATAAATAGATATATAAAGTAGCCATAAATATCAAACAAGTAATTTTAATTTTGCCTTACGTAAGCCTAAATATCATTTTATATATATATATATATATATATCTCGAGGGCCCTAAATAATTACTCATAATTTTTTCAACTGAAATCTTTCCCCGCAGGCGCACAACTATCAGTCTCGTAACCTCTTGCTCTTGTCTTCCACTTCCGTCCTCCACTTCCCTCACCAATCACCATACTTGATCCGGCGGGCATGGCGGTCTCGGGCTCTGTCGTTAGATTACACCCATCAATGGCTTCGTCCGCTTCCGTTCCAAGCCGACGCTTCGGCGGTACAAAACAGGTTAGCTAGCTATAAGCGCATGAAATTGAAATTTCATTGGAGTCTTTTTTGTTTTTGTCTTTTGTTTCTTGTGATCTGGGATTCAATCCCGTTCCCGTGTGCCGTGTGCTTGTCTAAACATGAT
Source organism: Heliamphora exappendiculata (assembly GCA_034768845.1). Lineage (NCBI taxonomy): Eukaryota > Viridiplantae > Streptophyta > Magnoliopsida > Ericales > Sarraceniaceae > Heliamphora > Heliamphora exappendiculata. The sequence goes on from JAOTRH010388621.1 coordinate 19,582, forward strand.
AAACACGGTCACCAAATGGGACATTGGTGGCTCATTCCGGCTCTCAGTTGTGCTTGCGAGCTTCGGTCAGTGGAACTGGTTCAGATGGCGAGGACGAAGGAGGGAAGATGATGATAAGGAAAGAGAAAGACGAAGGAGGGAAGATGATGATAAGGAAAGAGAAAGACGGCTGGAAGATCGATTTCTCCGGAGAAAAGCCACCCACGCCGTTGCTGGACACAATCAATTACCCAGTTCACATGAAGAATCTCTCTACGCAGGTAAATCATTTGTTCTCTCTCTCTCTCTCTCTCTCTCTCTATATATATATATATATATATATATATATTGAGGATATATCATTTTTACATGAACATTAATCTAAACTAATTACTGTACGATTCATTTGATGACAGAAGTGATGTTAAAAAATAGAAACTAGAGTTGGTGGAGTGATAGTCACAGGTAATAACTTGAATGGTTGGTGATAGTTACTAAAAGTTGCTTAGTGATGCCAACAAGTGGTGCGGTGATGGTTGAAACTGTGGACTGAAAGTAGTGGCAAAATTAACAGTCGATTGTGTGATTGGAAATGATAATCGAACATAATAGTTAGAGACGATAGTCAAAAGTGATTGCCGAAGGCTATGACTAAAGGCGATAGCCAGAAGTGGCAAAATTAGTAGTTAATTGTGTGATTGAAGACGATAATCGAACATAGTAGTTAGAGGTGGTGGTCGGAGGCGATAGCTGAAAGCTATAACTAAAGGCAGTAGGCAGAAGTGGTGGAAAAAAAGATATTGGTTATCAGACATATTTTTGTTTAACTTTCAGTTCCTTCAATCTATTATATATCAAATGCTGGTTTCCATTTTCAGGATCTTGAACAACTAGCAGCAGAGCTGAGAGCAGATATAGTGTACACGGTATCAAAGATAGGCGGACATCTGAGTGCAAGCTTAGGAGTAGTGGAGCTGGCCGTGGCTCTGCACCATGTTTTCAACACCCCTGAAGACAAAATCGTATGGGACGTTGGTCATCAGGTCAGATTAGCTTTTAGCTTACCTTATCTTCTGATAAAATACAAATGAGTTCAGAAAAATTTGGGTCATCTTGATATAATAGAAGGATGGTAATGCTGCAAATTTATAAATTTATCTAAATTTATTTGGAATTTAAAATGAATGGTTTAAATTCACTAAGAGTATAGGCCGCATCAAAAACAGTTTAATTTCAACCATTAATTTTGAATTGTAGATAAGTTTATGAGTTTTTACCATTTATGATTGAAGAAAATAGTAATTCTACAAATTCATAAACTTATTTATAAATTTACCTACAATTTAAAATAACTAGTCCAAATTCACGCGGTGGGGGAGGGTGAATGATCCACTTCATAAACAGTTTAATCTTGACAATTCATTTCAAATTTTGGAGAAATTTATGGGCAATTATTATGGGATTTTGGCATTTTTTGATTGAAGAAACATGTTGCAATTCTTTTGCTAACTAGTTGATAATGGCTTTCTCTTTCAATGGATATTTACAAGTCATTTGACAAGGTGAATAATACCTACTCTCCTCTTCTATTAATTTGAAAGGTGAGTTTTATTGTCGATAATATAATGAAATATGGGTATTAATAACTCATCTTATTACGCGAATGAACAAAATAACACTAGATTGAGCAACGAAAAAATTGCAGGCGTACCCACATAAAATATTGACGGGGAGGAGGTCTCGGATGCACACCATTAGGAAAACATCAGGGTTGGCAGGGTTTCCTAAAAGGGATGAGAGCATTTATGATGCCTTTGGTGCAGGGCATAGCTCTACAAGCATCTCTGCTGGTCTTGGTATGTGTGGAATTAACTTCAACTTCTCCCTCTCCTTCCTTCGGAACAGATTTCTATCCAGTCATTACTTTTCAAATAAAAATTTTATTTGTTAAAGTACTTAATGATATCCGATCAATTTAATTTTTTATATAAATAATTCATACACTTAGAATAATAAAATAAAAAGTTCAAATAATCAAAATATATCAATTTTAAACCCACAAAGGAATCTAATTGGACTGATATACTCCGCAAAAGGAATAGAAATACTCCGCAAAAGGAATAGAAAGAAGCTAAATCTATCTCCTAGCCCAAAATAAGAAATAATAAATTAATTAAAATACACGTCATATATTTTACTATATATTTACTATATATATATATATATATATATAATTTTTTTTTTGTGAGGGAGAATCTATTGCATCCATTTGAACCCATTGCATAATGACAATTTCAAAATCTGTGTGCCCATTTGCTACACAGCTTACGAAAACCTGGTGTGTGTTGTGTAGCAATGCATAGTAATGCACTATGCACTTAAATAATTTAGTTCCCAACTATATTTTATGATTAGATTAGTTTATTGTGTTGATTTATTATTTATATAATAAGTTAGTTTGGTTGATATGACATATATTATATGACACATTCAATAATTATCTTACTTTCATATTCAATCAATAGTTATAATTTATTTATCAATTTTTCTTTTAAGAACTTTTTCACCCTACCGACACAGACACCTAATTCAACGACTCTATACTATCATTGCTTAGAGAATGAGTCTTGTACCTACTAAAAACGTATTTTATGAATACTTTAGATACATTTTTTTATTAGATAAACATGTTTGATATACATTTAGATAGTTATTTTTAATTTTTTATCTACTTAATAAAAATAAATTAATATTATTTTATTTGTTATATTATTAAATAGATAAGAATGTTTTATGTAATGTTCTTGAAATATTTTTCTATTCATGCCTAAGCAGTTATTTTTGTTCTCGCTTAATATATTTAAGCATTAGTTGATAGTCTTTTTTATAACTTTTTTAGTTAACATGTTATAAAATTAACTTAATTTATTTGGTAAAAAAATTTTAAAATAAAAAATTATTAATAAAAATAACATATTAAAATTTTGAAGTGTTTTTAGGCACGACTAATATCTAATCTATATAACAATTGAAATTGATTAGATATCTATAGTTATTTGATCAGATAATATTTGTCTACAAACAAATAAACGATGAATATAATTTTTTTTTAAAAAAAAAATTAGATAAATGTTAACTAATCACATTGCTACATATTAAAATTGGTGTATATATGTTGAGTTTCTGTTTTGTGTAGCTTTTCTTTAAACATTTTTTTACTTAAAATTCTTTTTAAAAGTTCATTTATTTATCATCTCACTAATTAATTAAATTTTTTTTTCACATTTTTTTATATTTAGTTTTTTACAAAAAAAATATTCAAAAAACTTAAAAAAAAAAATTAAGCTAAACAAAAACTCAGCAATAAGTATACCTGAGTAATTATTATTGATATTATTATTATTATTTTTTGTTGTTGTAGGTATGGCAGTTGCAAGAGACCTTCTAGGGAAGAAGAACAACGTTATTTCTGTGATCGGAGATGGAGCCATGACTGCGGGACAAGCCTACGAGGCCATGAACAACGCCGGCTTCCTCGACACGAACCTCATCGTCGTACTCAACGACAACAAGCAAGTCTCCTTACCCACCGCCACTCTCGACGGCCCCGCCACTCCCGTCGGCGCCCTCAGCACCGCTTTGACAAAGCTCCAAGCCAACCCCAAGTTCCGAATGCTTCGCGAAGCCGCCAAAGTATAGCCTTTCATCTCACCTTAATTTTCACGCCACTGCCTTATTTTGCTGTTAATATGATCGCTCCCTCTATTCTAATTTTGATTTCAAAGGGTACGGGCGTGCGTGGGTTGGGTTTCCAAAATTCATAACTCATTCTTAGCGGATGAAGGTTTTTAAGTAGGTGCTAATTTGTTCATCTCTAAAACGAGCATGTTAGATAAATATTTAGGCGGTTTTAATCCAGCAATTTAGATAGTTTTGTGTATTAATTATTTAATTAAAAATTAAATAAACTAAATAACTAATTAAATTTAACATAATTTGAACTTCCATCAAGCATAATATTATGAAGTTTCCACCGTTGAAAAGTGAAGAAAAACTCACGTTTTATCTAGACAGATGAATCGATTTTGTAACCGATCGATAGATCTGCAAAAATATTACAAACTGCTTACGACGAATTGATAGACATATTGATTGATTGGTCTGGCAGACTGATCGATCGATTTGTAACGGAATAGCTTTACAAAACCTATTAGAGTCGCAACCACTTGTGTATCTTTTGCTCTTTTCTCTCATAACTTTAGCATTGATCATTATTCTTATGTTCTCTCAAAGAAATAGTAAAAGACTGTAAGCCCGTGGATATATGCACGATTTGTCGAATCATGTAAAATATATGTCATATTCTTGTTGTTATTTTTTGTTCGTTATCTTTCTTGTGTGGGACTATGCGTGATTGTGTGGCTATGGGTTGATTATTTTCCAACAACTAGTATTAGAGTTCTGGGTTTTAAAGGTCAAGAATACACAATGGCAGAGGAAAGAAAGATCAAGATTAAGAATAAGAAGTTCAGTAGCTCAAACTTATACTTTTAGAGGATGCAGATCGTAGATGTTCTGTATCAGAAAGATCTATATTTTCATTTGCTCGAGCAGAAGTTGAAAACGATGCCACAGAACGATTGAGAAGTATTGGATTTTAAAGCCTTGCGGACAGTGTAATAAAGTATCGCACCGTCGGTGATGTCCAACATCACAAAGGAGAAGACGACAATAGATTTCTTAAAGGAGTTGGAAAAAGATGTACGAAAAGCCCTCATCATTAAACAAAGTATATTTGATTAAAAAATATTCAACTTAAAGATGGCAAATAATGCTATTGCTTCCAAGCATCTCAACGAATTCAATATCATCATTAATTAGGTAGAATTGTGGGTATTGATTTTGTTGATGAAATTAGGCTCTACTCTTATTCAATTTGCTAGAAAGATGGAATGGTTTGGTTGTGGCAGTCAGCAATTTCTCGAGATCAGCAAAGATGAAGATAGAGAATGTTACAGTGTTTATTCTGGGAGATGAGTCACACAAAAGAACAACAGGTGAGGGGTCGACAGGATTGGTTAGTTTTGAACGTCGAAAGAAGAGGGAAAAAGAAAAGAAGAAGAAATCAAGAGTGTTAGTTCAAGAGCTTTTTTATTTTGATTTTGATAATTTTGATAATTTATTTTCTAATAATAAATTGATTTAAAATAATAATATTTTATATTTTCAAAATGAAAGTGTTAACACATTTTGAACATTTGAGTTGACACATTTAGCCAAAAGATATGACTCAATTCTCAAAAAGATTAAAACACTTACATATACTTGAAAGGAAATATTTTATGTTGAACCAAATTGAAATTTAAGTTAAACACTTTTAAGGCAAAGTATACTTGAAGCATATCGAGTGTGTCAACACCTTTGAACAACTAGTTTGACACCTTAACAGTTTTATGAAGTTGCCTTCAGGTATCAAAAGTTAGTGTCGACAAAAATAAGTTTTGTGTCAACACAAAAGAGTCGAAGCTCTCAGGACTCAAAATGAGTCAACACAAATTAACTTTGTGTCGACACAAAAGTGGTTATTCACTTTTGGTATCCGAAAATTTAGATCGACACAAAAGAAAAATGTGTTGACACAAAAGAATCGAGGCCACCTGTAAATTTTGGATGTCGACGCAAAATAGAAGATGAGTCGACACAAAAATCTCGAGCTCACCTGAAAAATTTTGGTGTCGACACCAAAGTCCAAACGTGTCGACACAAATATACCGAGAGTTCCTGCAGAATTTAGTGTCGATACCCAAGAAGACTTGAGTCGACACAAAGTGTCTCATCTCGGATTCTGAAGTTCAAATGAGTCGACACCAGATCCAAATGTGTCGACATCGTTGTGTTGGTGAGAAAACTTGCAGAAATTGTGTCGATCCCTCAGAAGAAATGTGTCGACCCATCCACTTAAAGGACCTGCCATAGACATTTTGTGTCGACACCAAATGCGTTTGTGTCGACACCTGCGATGCTGATTCAAATTTGCAGCAGACCTCAACGGTTGAATTTATGACATTTATTGCTCCCACCTACCTCAAACGGTCGTGAATGCTCAAGAGCTTATATAAGGAGTAACTTCTCAACATTTAATTCAACTGAAAACCTATAATCACTGTTCTATTGCTTAAATAAATTTCATTACTCTCAAGCTCACATTTATTGCTGAAGTTTCAGCTCTTGCTCCTCATCTCTTTTTAACTTCTCAATTATTATAAATCAATTTCTGTAAAGAAGGTGAGTGTTTCTCATTAATTTTCTCATTTATTATATTCAATGATGAGTTATCCTTTATCATTTGAGTAAGTAAGCAAATCTTATCAAAGAAGAGTTCAAGAGAGATTAAAAGAAAATAGAAATTTATTTTCATTGGAACTTCTTGAAGCTGAAATAGGTTTTTGAATGTGCCCGTAAATATTCATTTATTAAAGTGAAGTTTGAAATTTGTAAAAGTTTGGAATGCTCCCATGAAGCATTCTATATAGTGAAAATGCTCAAGTAGAAACTTGAAAAGTGGACGTAGGCTTGGAAGAAACCGAACCACTATAAATTTTCGGTATCCGTTTCAATCTCTTTATTCCTCACCTCTTTAATATTTTCATTGCTTTAATACTTACTTGTTTTTCTTTGTTTGCAATTAAAAGGTTTTCAAAAAAATTTTAAAAATTGTTATTAATTTTTTAAGACCTAATTCAGCCCCCCTCTTGGGTTGCTTTGAACTAACAAAAAGCATTAGTTGAATTACATATTCAAGTGACAGGTAATATCACAATTGCGGGTTTTTAGGCAAAAATCTGGTCGCTATTGAAATTGTGTTAGAAATGCCCTTTTTTTTAAAAATACTGCAAGGTTTCGAGAAAACAAAATGACGACACAAATCAACGGGGTAAAGCTACGTGAACGTTATTGATGATGAAATTGTTGATGTTTTGATTGGTGTTTTAAATTTCAGAATTGAATCTTGGACTGTTGACTCAGAGCATTATTTCATGCTACTCCTTGCATGCATACACTTCATAATTATGAGAAGAGAAATTTTGAAAAGATCTATTTGGGTGACAATGAAGCTTGCAAAATTATTAGAAAATGTGATGTGCAAATCACTCAAGGCAATAGTATAGCATTGAAGCTGAAGAATGTTAGCCACGTGCCTAGTCTAATAGGGAAATTAATCTCAGTGGACCAGCTGTTAGAATCTATGAATGCAACGTTGTCTACAAAAGATCTTCAACGATGTGCAAAGGGTCATTGCTTTTGGCTAGAGGTAAAAAAAAATGAGTACTTTGTGTTTATCATTGAATTCTTACAACAGGATATCAATAATAGCATCTGGGGTTGATGCTAGTACGATATGTGGCACATAAAATTTGGTGACATGAGTGAGATAGGTATAAAAGTAATGGTTCAGAAAGGGAAGCTAATGGGATTGAGTCGGTTGATTTGAATTATTGTGAAGACTATGTTTTTAAAAAATAGAAAAAAGTCAACTTTACAAATGAAGTGAGAACTACAAAATCAAAACTACTGAAGCTTGTTCATATTGATGTATGAGAACTATCTCAAGTGCCTTCTCTTTGTTGCTCGTGATTTTTTGTTACATTAATTGATAATGCTACTAAAAAATTATAGATTTACTTTTGTAAGAATAAATTGACGTGTTTGGCATATTTAAGAATTGTAAGGCCCTAGTTGAGAAGGAAACGTCACAACAGAAGCTGAAATATCAAAAGTTTGATAATGGCAGCGAGTATTACAGTAGTGAGTTTGAGACTTATTATGGAGCTGAAGGGATCCAAAGGTTAAAACCATTCCAATGATGCCAAGGTAGAACAGAGTGGCAGAGCGCATGAAAAAGACAATCCTAGAGCGTGCCAGAAGCATGAGGATTAATGTAAGATTACAAAAGTAGTTCTGGACAGACACGGTGAACACAACAGTGTATTTAATTAATAGAGGTCTTTCAATAACTTTGAACTATGGATTACCAGAGGAAGCAAGGATTGGAAAAGCTGTAAAGCTTTCTCACTTACATATTTTCAATTATTATTGAGCGAGAGAATTGGGCCAAACTTGGCCCTTAATCTCAGAAGCATATTTTTGTTGACAATAATGCTAATAGTTATGAGCATAGGTTAGGAGATCACGAAAATAAAAAGAATATTAGGAGTATAGATGTAGTGTTCAATGAGTCTATTTTGTTAAAAAAATAGATAAGATAAAAAATGTGAAACCACCGATGAGTCAGGCTATATTAAGTTTGAGGCCATCTAACAGAGTCATGGAATCTCATGATGAGAATTCACAATCTACTCAATAGACATAACCACATACTTCCATTCCTAGAAGGCTATTGGAATCAATAGGCCTACAATACGTCATTATTAATCTTCTTTGCATTATTTGTTGTTGACTAATATGAGTCAAAATGTTTTGAAGAAACTTTGCACGTTGAGGTATAGGAGGAGTAAAGGTATGCCATGGATGATGAGATGGATTCACTCTCATTAAACTATACTTGAGACTTGATATAGTTGCCTAAGAAAAATCAACACTACAGAACAAGTGGGTTTACAAGTTATGGGAAGAATCTTGTGGAAGCAAGCGATACATGAAAAAACTAGTACTTAATGGGTTTCATCAAAAGTCAGGGATCGAATACACATAAATATTTTCACCAATTGTGAAAATTTCTATCATCAGAGCTATGTTGAGTATTGTGGTTATAGAAATTTTGCATCTAGTGTAGCTAGATGTGAAGGCAACATTTCTTTGTAGGGATTAGAGGAGAAAGAGATCTATATGCACCAGCCACATAGTTACTTAGTTAAAGAAAAATAGGAGATGGTCTACAAAGTGAAAAGAAGTATGTATAGGTTAAAATATGCACCCAAATACTGGTATAAAAGGTTTGATACATTCATGAAAAATACAGGGTTTAGTAGATGTCATAGAGACCATTATTGCTGCGTTAAACCGTTTGCTACGTCATATATTATACTCATCTTATATGTAGATGACATGCTGATTGCAGGATTAAGCATGAATGAGATTTTTAATTTTTTGGGAATTTGCTATGAAAGATTTGGGAGCTACAAAACGAGTCCTTGGTATGAGAATCAGTAGGGACAAAAATAGTCAAAAATTGATGCTTTAAGAGTTTGGGTATATTGAAAATATCATGTAGCAGTTCAACATAGAAGGTGCTAAGCTTGTTAGCACATATTTAAAAAATCATTTCAAACTTTCAAAAGAATATAGAGCTGTCACATAGGAAGATAAAAATCACATGGTTAAAGTTCCGTACGCGTCAGCTGTAGGTAGCCTTATGGTAAATCCAAGTAAGGAGCATTGGGAAGCTGTCAAATGAATTTTTAGTATCTCAGAAGTTCTACTGACAAGACTTTGTGTTATGATGGATAAAGAATTTAGTTACAAGATTTTATGAATTCAGATCTAGCATGGGACATAAACAGTAAAATGAGTGTCACTGTGCATATTTTTACATTGAGAGGTGTGGCGGTCAACTAGGATTGAGAATTTTTCATGAAAGAGTCTGAGTATATTTTTACGTTGCATCAAGTATGAATGAGATTTCTAATCCCTAGAGAATTTGCCATGAAATATTTGGGAGCTACAAAACAAATCCTTGGTTGGTATGAGAATCGGTAGAGAAAAAAATAGTAGGAAATTGATGCTTTAAGAGTCTATGTATATTGAAAGGGTCCTATAGTAGTTTAACATGGAAAGTGATAAGCTTGTTAGCACACAATAGAAAAATTATTTCAAAATTTTAAAGCAACATGAAGCTGTCACAGAGGAAGATAAGAGTCACATGGTTAAAGTGTCGTGTGCGTCAACTGTAGGTAGTCTTATGACAAATCCAGTCAAAGAGCGTTTGGAAGCTGTCAAGTAAATTTTGCAATATCTCAGAGGTTCTACTGAACGACTTTGTGTTATGATAGATTGGGAATTCAATCGCAAGATTTTATAAATTCAGACCTAGCAGGAGACATAGACAGGAGAAAGAGTATTACCAGGTATATTTTTACATTGGGAGGTGCAGTGGTCATCCAGGTTTTATAGTTGTAGAAAATCGTAATCATCTCCACAACAAAGACAGAGTATGTTGTAGCCATAGAAGTGTGCAAAGAACTAGTATGGTTGAAAGGTCTCAAGAAAGAGTTGAGCAGAACAACAAGTATAAATAATTGATAACATATCTATACAAGTAATGAAATTAAATTTGTATTAATAATAATATAAGAGCTCTAGTGGTCTATGTTCATAATAAGATTAAAATATCAAGAACTGTAAATTTCTAGTTCAAGATTCTAGCAAATTGGTTTAGGTCATTAACAACAAATTTTAGCAGCTTAATTTTATATATATAATAAGTTATGATTTTTTGTATGTAAAATACAAAGATTTATATACCTCCTAATTGAGTTGGGTTAGGTTATAGGCGAATTTAATAATTATAAATTGCAATCAATTCATTCTCCTTGTAATCTTTATTTAATTAACCAAATTCAACCCACATACCCACTAACCTACACAAACAATTTTACACCAATTGAGTTGGTACTGATTAACGAGTTAAATCGGATAGATGAAAATCTCTACCCAACCCTTGAGTTTTTTTGGTTTTGGTTTTGTTTTTGTTTTGAAAGAGCATCACGAAGCAGATAGGACCGGAAGCACACGAAGTTGCAGCGAAAGTAGACGAGTACGCAAAGGGAATGCTTGCTTCTAGCGCTGTTCTCTTCGAGGAGTTGGGGTTATATTACATCGGACCGGTGGACGGCCACAATTTAGAAGATTTGGTCACCATTTTTCAAGAAGTAAAAGCCATGCCGTCACCCGGACCTGTTCTTATACACATTGTAACGGAGAAAGGGAAGGGATATTCGCCCGCCGAGACGGCGGCCGACAAAATGCACGGTGAGATATATATCTAAGTTAATCTACCTAATTGTGTCATCACATTCCACAATATAAATCCTGGAAATTTGTATAAAAAAAACGATAATTTTTGTTACTAAAATTAAAAATAAATAAAATAAATAAATAAATCAGAATGACCAGTC
>JAOTRH010388840.1:0-35355 GCA_034768845.1 Heliamphora exappendiculata
AACCAACCCCAAAACCACCTCCACCCCCAAAACCACCCCCACACCCCAAAAACCACCCCCTCACCTCAAAACCACCAACCGCCTCCCTCCCCGCCGTTGACCGCCGACCGCTGAGCCCCACACCGCCGCCACCGCCGTCCCTCTCTCTGCTCTCTCTCTCTGCTCTCTGCCCTCTCTCTTTGTCGTCTCTCTCTCTCTCTCCTCTATGCCGTCTCTCTCTCTCTCGGTGTGGGCGTCAACGGTGGCAACGGAGGTGGGCAGCGCTGGCGGTGAGGGAGGCGGTGTGGGGGTCTGTTATTTAATATATATAGAGAGAGAGGGATATAACAGAGAGAGAGAGGGCCGCCAGCGCCGACTGCCTCCCTCACCATTGCTGACCGCCGACTCCCACACCAAGAGAGAGATGACAGAGATGAGAGAGAGAGAGACGATAGAGAGAAAAAGGGCAGAGATTAGAGAGAGAGAGAGTAGAGAGAGGGACGACGGTGGCGGTGGCAGTGATGGTGACGGTGGTGTGGGGTTAGCTGTGGTGAGGGTGTGCGGTTCGGCGGTCGGCGGTCGGCGGCGGTGAGGGAGGCGGTCGTTGGTTTTGAGGTTTGGGGGTGGTTTTTGGGGTGTGGGGGTGATTTTTTGGGGTGGAGGTGGTTTTGGGGTTGGTTTTGGGTTGTAGGGTGGTTTTGAGGGTGGTTTTTGGGTTGTGACGGTGGTTTTTGTTAACAATTTTAACGGTTAGGTCCATTTAATATTAAAATTAAACCTGAAGGGAGGTTAGTGATATTTTTGAAACCACATGGGAGGTTTCTGTTTTTGTTAGAAACCTCATGGGAGGTCAGTGTAATTTACCATAATATTTTTTATTTTGATTCATTAGAGGGTGTGATATTGTATCGGTCAATAATCCCGGTGAATTGGATAACAATATTAATTATATGGTAGATATTAATTATTAACAAAATTCATGTTTCGATTGGTAAGGATTGATGATACCCCCTTAAGGAAACTTATAAGTTTTAACCGAGCCAAACCTTGTAGATGAATTTTATAATCCGACAGTCAAATAAATTAAGTAGAAGGGTTTAAAGAATTTTCGAAGAAGCCGATTAAATATAATTGTTAGTAATTTATTTAATCAGCGGGTATCTGTAATATTAACGTGGAGAGAATATAACGTGGAGAGAATAATAAGAATTTAATAACATGAGCTCGAATAATTGGTTTTGAGAATAAAGTTGGGAGTGCAATTATGATTCTTTAATGGAATAAATTATAATTTTTGTTTTGTGAAATTCCTTATAGATTGAGGCAAGATTTCATAATTACATTAGAAGGCCATGTCTTATTTACTCCACAGGTCCCTGCTGTAGTTTATTTACATGCCATTATAACCCTGGCCGTCAGATGATCCATTCATTAAGCCTTTTAGGGTTTCCACGTAATGTGAAAACCAGAACTAGAAGAGGTAGCTAGAGAGGGTTTAGAGCACGAAGGATCTAATCCCACACTTAGTTCGTGTCTTTGGTGTTTGGAAATACAGCAGAAGATCTGAACGGAGAAAAGATTGTCGATTGATTGTCGTGTTGATCTTTGGATTCAACTTCAAGTATAGAAACGTGATCAAATCAGTGGGATCGAGCAAGTATAGTCCTTATTCCTCTTTGTGGGTGTACTGGGTTTCTGTTTCGGGGATCAGGGTTCAGTTTTGTTCATCCCATAAGGTTTCTGTCATGATGGTTTCTCTGTCCGTCCAAACGGTTCGACGTTGCACAATTTTTTTTATGTTGATCCTATGTCGCTCCGCGTGTTTGATTTGATTTGTATTTCCATCTCAGTTTCATGAGATTCAATTCCCTTCAATATATACATCCCCAATTTGAAACGCTAGATTGTTTCATCCAACAACTCGATTTTTGTAAACCCTAGGTCATTTAGCATGTAAATTTATTTAGAAAATATTTAAAATTCATCAATTGTGTTCGCTAGATCCCAGGAATACAACAAAAGAGGGAACCAATTTGGCTTCTTTTTGTGTGTGTTAAATGCTAAAAGTTGATCCTTTTCTTTCTTGTTCAAAAAATTAAATGGGATTATTCTACAAGATCTACAATACTATTTATATATTCAATTAACATCACTATATTTAACAATTTCAGTTCAGTCATTTACTCAATGGCATGAGACTCTGCCCCTGCCTATTTACTCACAATATAAAATAACCTGTAAAACGTAACTTAACAATCCAACAGGTAGCATTAAGTTAACTCAGAACATCCAGCCACCTAGCAAAATAGATGATGTGGCCAGAAGTGAGATGCTTTTCTAAAGAATTCTTTAAATCATATTCACATAAATGACAAATATTAAATCAAGTAGGCTTATGATGGTACAGTTGACATTACAGCACTAATTGTGTTATTGTGAATTGTGATGTTAAGCTTTCCAGTTTCCTTCATGTATTTGGGTCTTCTATTACTGGAAAAAAAGGAGGAAAAACAGGGATGTGTAACCCTTTTATCCTATCCTCAATAGTTAATCATCTTTCACTGTGCAATTTTTGTTTATTGAAACAAAGTCTCTTGCTAGAGCTTTGAATATACATTCTTTTTGCAAGCTTTGTGTTGGTCACTCTTAAGTTACTTTGCCTCAACTTTCTTATATTTATTTACGTTAGCAGAAAGTATTTGTTCAGTTTCTGATCATTTGTTTGCACTTAATTGAGTTAAATGAATTCCATCATTACTTAACTGAGTTTGTAAGTACATAAGTAATGAAAATTCAGTATATGTATTCTTCCATTGTTGATCCCACAATTTGCCAATCCTAAATGTTCATATTTTTAGAAACAAACACAGATGTGAAATTAGAAACCAAGAGAAATAAGAAAACCCATGTAGACAACGAGATCTATCATTATAACTCTTATTTATAACTAATCTAACCAAAAAGCATATGAACAAATTGCAAATATAAGGCTGGTAAAATTTTCTAAATCTAAACGTGCAAAATGACGAAGCAAAAAAACGAAGGGGAAAAAAATCAGTGAAGCAATAACAAAGTCCGTGATGTCAATAATAAACAATATAACAAATTGCAGAAGTGGGTGGTAGAATTGCACTGTTTGATTTAGAAGTGGGTGTTAGAACTGCATTGCGTGATCCAGTTTGTCTTCTTTGTGGCTCTTGTATGGTATTCTATTGATCTTGTCCTTCCCTTACGTGCTAGTGGCTGGAGAATATGGTCTGTTTGTTGTTGATCTTGGTAGGGTATGCCATTTCAACTATGTGCAAAGAGGGAGAGAGAGGAAAGATTAAATTTCTGACCTGGAAGTTTTTCAGGATGGGTATAACAAATCCCATCTCCTTCAATGGTAGGGAAGAACTCATCTATTAGAGGGTGAGATTTTGAATCTTTAACCTCTACCTTTTGCTTCAAGATGTTCTATCAATTCTTGGTCTGTTGGATCAAATTTTACACCTGCTGGTAGACCTATCCAGCGGGTGTAATCAGTAACTAACATCACTTGATGGGTTCTAACCTTCTTAAAACAACCACCACCAAAAAAAGATTAAACAGAATACTTTGTTTCCATTTCGAAAGTCCCACTACTGAATCATTTTGGATGTTTATTCTTACTAACAATTTCTATTAGCAAGGCATTCCTCAAATCGTATGTTTTAAATTGAGCAATAAGGACCCTATAGCAATTGGTGCAGTGAACTAGTTCTCTGGTGAACAACACTAGTTCAATTGAGAGGAAAATTGCAAAAATAAACTGTGGCAATGGTGTTATACTTGATTGGTTGCGTACAACTTGTTAATAAGTGGGTATAATATAGGGTTCTTTTAGAATAGACAAATAATAAACAATAATGGAGAGGTGAAATATGCTAAAGTAGTAAGTAACACTGAACGGAGAGAGATAAGGTTGGGGTGAAGGAGAAGGCTAATTGAGTATGGAGTATTGGCAGTATGAATAACGTTTTGGCTCTTCAAATCTGATCCTCCCGGAAGCATCACTATCTCTCCTATTTATAACACTCAGAGGAATTATGTTAGGACTGGGATAGGATTCTTTAAGAGATATAATTAGATCATGAAAGGTGATCTCGGGGAATTAAGGAATTCTATCCGACAATCAATCAGGTAGTGTTCTACTCTAACTCAACTAGGTTGGCCGACAGGTGCCCCATGGGTATCCGACCCACTTGGGTCTAATACCCGACCCACTCGGGTTGAGTGACTCGGGGGTCACTCGAGTGACTCGAGTAGGAGGGTCCCATAGTCCAACAAATCCTTTCCTTAGCCACCAAACCACATGTCTCCCAATGTCCTGTGCAGGATTGTACTGCCATTGTCTTCATTGTCTCTGGGACAGTTTTTCGATTCTCAGAGGAATCTATAATCATATAGTCTGTGCTATATCTTGGCTATTCAGTCTGTGCTGACCCACATAGTCGGTGCTATGTCATCATGATTAAGTAGTCAGAGATGTGTTACAGTATGTGCTGTCTTCACGACCCGTGTCATGGTAATAATATAGTCTGTGCTGTCTTCATGGTCTGTGCCATGGTAAAAATACAGTATGTGCTGTCTTCATAGTCTGTGCTATGGAATGTCTTCATTCATAGTAAGGGCTATGCTTCATAGTCTGTGCTATGGAATGTCACAGACTATGGAATGTTTTCATTCGTAGTCAGGGCTACGCTTCATAGTCTGTGCTATGGAAGGTCTTCATTCTCTGCACGATGAACAGCGATATTAGTTGGCCGAGTTTATAGGGGGTCCCAGCAGCTCGTATCCCCAGTAATTCGAGTCACCAGTGAGTAGTTTATGTCATCACTTGAGTACCTGGGTTAGAGTAATTGACATTATTTAAGTGGAAGAATACCCGAGCAGCTTGGGTCATGAGTGGCTCGTGTTATGAGCAAAAATTTTATACCAGAGCTACTGAAGAGGTGAGTAGCTCAGGTCCTGAGTAACTCGAGTTATGAGTATAAGTATTGCACTCGAGCTACTAGAGGGGTGAGTAGCTCGAGTCATAGTAACTCGTGTTATGAGAAAAAGTCTTATACCTGAGCTACTAGAGGAGTGAATAGCTCGGGTCATGAATGACTCGAGCAGATGTATTGTTTAAATCATGTAGCTATAAAGAAATAATTCTTGTCACCAAAATGGAGTTCTGTATGTAGGTTGAACCACTCGCCCGAGAAGGGGAGCTAAGTGGCTCGACTGTCAAGCGGACCGACTGTACTAGAGCGGATGAAATGTACCAGAGTGGATCAATCGTGCTCGAGTGGCTCAACTATACCCGAGTAGGTCTATTGTACCCGAGTGGCTCTACTGTACCTGAGTAGCTCTACTGCACTCGAGTAGCTCTACTACCCGAGTAGCTCTATTACCCAAATAGCTCTACTGTACCCTAGTAACTCTACTGCACCCGAGTAGCTCTACTGCACCCAGGTAGCTCTACTACCCAAGTAGCTCTATTGTACCTGAGTACCTCTACTACACCTGAGTAGCTCTATTACCTAAGAATCTCTACTGTACCCGAGTAGTTCTACTACACCCGAGTAGCTCTACTACACCAGAGTAGCTCTACCACCCGAGTAGCTCTACTGTACCCGAGTAGCTCTACCACCCGAATAGCTCTACTGCACCTGAGTAGCTCTACTACCCGAGTAACTCTACTGCACCCGAGTAGCTCGACTACCCGAGTAGCTTTACTGCACCCGAGTGGCTCTACTACCAAAGTAGCTCTACTGCACCCAAGTAGCTCTATTGTACCTGAGTACCTCTACTGCACCCGAGTAACTCTATTACCCGAGAATCTCTACTGTACCTGAGTAGTTCTACTACACCCGATTAGCTCTACTGCACCCGAGTAGCTCTACTACCCGAGTAGCTCTACTGCACCCGAGTAGCTCTACCACCCAAGTAGCTCTACTGTACCTGAGTAGCTTTATCACCCGAGTAGCTCTACTGCACCTGAGTAGCTCTACTACCCGAGCAACTCTACTGCACCCGAGTAGCTCGACTACCCGAGTAGCTTGAGTGTCATACTCATCTTGAGAAGTTTTGCATTGACTTTCTTTCATCCTTACTCTTAATATTAGCTTACTCAAGATATTCGCCCTAGTGGTTTAGCTCATAATTATTTATGTATTAAAAAAATAAAAAAAATAAAAAAATATTAATAAGCGATGACCCATCTACACAACTTTTGCTGCTCTGATGCTATTGCTGATTAAATGTAGTAGAAATAATTGTTAAAAGTGTTTTCCATTGCTCTGATGCTATTGCTGATTAGTAGAAAAAATGCTAATGCTCTAATGATATTGCAAAAGCAAATAGTGTAAATGCAGGTTGTATATTTTTAATCTCGGTTTTTGATAGAGATTAAAAGTGTTTTCCATCTCGGTTTTCTCACTGAGATCAAAAGTATTGTTTATCTCAATTTTCGACTGAGATTAAAAGTATATTTATCTCAGTTTTGGATCTTTTTGGTTTTGTTTTTTTACCAAGATTAAAATCTTTTTTATCTCAAATTTTGAGTTTTTTGTCTCAATTTTTGATCGAGATTAAAAAAAATTGTCTCATTTTTTACAGGGATGAAAAGTACCACCTATTTTTTAATATCACCCGAAAAGATCTCTGTTTGTAACCTAGATCGATTCGATAAGATCTTGGTTAAAAATCGAGATCTATTACAATTAATGTAGTAGTGTTACCTTTCACAACGAGGCGCGATGATGGCTTTGGTAATCAATTACCTATTAAGTTTACTCTTGCAATTCCTGACGTGGAATTCATGTTATGTCCTCGGTGCATGTTGGGTCGGGCATTCAAACTACATTGCATTATCATTTCTTGTATAATTAGTTACTTTTGCATTACCAGCTTACTGTGTTGTATACTCTAAATTTTCTTGTCTTCTCGATTTATAAATGTTTTAAGTATTGTATGAAATGTATTGTGGTGAATTTGTGCTGTGAGATTTGGTTAGAAAGTTTAGAGTGTTTTTTTATGAACTTTGGCTTATAGCATTCTTGCCACAAGTGAGGAGAAAGAAGTTTTTGAAGAAGAGATTCCCAACGAAGAAGGATACAACTACCAGGGTGAGTTCCGAGAACAGGAAAATCCAGACGACGCATGAATGAAGAATCAGTCTTCTTTTTGTTTCTTTTTGTTCGATTTTCGCGCATTCATTGTAATTTTGTAAATTTCTTGTGAAATTGTAAACACTTATGTATTTTATTCAGCACTGAACTCTTAATGATTCTTAATGATGTATTATGATATGGCATATCTATGAATGAAACGCTAGAATATCCCTTTATTTTATACTTATGTATATCCCGACGTACCTGAAAGCTGGGGCGTCATAATTCTGATGGTATTGTAATCTCAATTCATAATGCATGGATAGTAACATGATGAAATGAGGGTCACTTTCCACCAAGCATGAGTGGCATATGCTATAACTTGGAACTCAGTCCAAAAATTTTTAAGGAAAAATTAACCGTCGCTCATCGGAAAACCTCCCCTATAGGGACAAAATAAAAATCCATAGTTGGATAACGTCTCCTAACAGGATATAAAGGGCCGAAAATCCTTACAACTTTACACTTTGGAACAACAACACAACATTGACAACATATTATAAAATCATCTTTCATACACATGCTTCTTCAAAAGATCATGGATAACACATTTGAATTAAAATATCATGACATTTGAAAACAAAGATCTCATGCTATCATTCCTCAAAACTTGTCATGGTTCAAAACATGAAGAATGAAGTATTTTGAAGCATCATTCACAAATTATTGTTCAAGATAATAGCTAAGCACTCTCACCATAACTTATGCGTGCAAGAAACAGAGTCTTCACCAACAAGCTACACTCAATCCGCGGTTAACGAAACCTCTGCGCCTAACAAGCAAATCACAATTTAACCGTAAATGCAGGATTCTACATTTTAGAATGTAAAGTACTAAAAAGATTCGGACTTTTGAATGATTCTACGATTTTAGGGACCATGGTTTAGCTTCATTTTTAGAACTAGAGACACTAAGGATATATTCAAACCTCAACTTGCTTAAGGATTTAACTTGATCATGTTCATCACTTCCTTTTAAAAATTCAGCAATTTAATTACAACTTGCAGAAAGATTTTGAAGTACTTAGACCTTGAATTACATTTTGGTTTTTTGTCACAATATAGATTAAAATATTCTTAACAAGTCTCATAAAAGACACTTAGGCTAAATCCTAAGGTTTCTGAGTGATTTAGCCTCCACAAAGGAATATGCTTCAGCAGCACCTCACGAATTGCTACGAATAAAGCTCTTAGAAGGCCACGGGTTTGGAGCATCAAAATAGACTCCTTTGGGCTGAATTTTGGATATGTTTTAGGTTAAGACGTCCTATAAATTTCTCATGAAGGGTTCTCTAGGTAGTTCTTAAGAAAATATTAGAGAAACAATTCATTTAAGAAAGTGGGTCTAATAAGCATTTTAAAACTTAGCAGATGTGAACTTTTAACAGAAAGAATAGAGAATTTAAAAATTATTTGTGGGCTCAAACAGAGGCTGAATGACCTAATGTTTAGACAGCATTTAGATTGAAATGTCCCTAACAGTTTTCATGAAGAACACTTATGGAATAGGTCACTAAAAATATGGGTTTTGGGCTACACAATAATGTGTGACAGCAAGCTATTTAAGTCACTTAACATGAATAGAAAATTTCATAGGGGTTTTGACCATTCGAATCTCAACCAAAGAGTCTCATATTTGGTGGGCTGATAAATAAAGATGTTAGCTATAACTTTCATGAAAAATCACAAGCTCAATTCTCGTTCTAAAATAGGATTTTTACCTCTTCAACAGAGGCTGGTATGAAAATGACATGTTTTGGTAGAAAATTCACATTTCAAGTTTTATAAGCTCTAATCACTTCAAACCAATTTTAAATACAAGATGACACAAAAATCTAAGTTTGGACATAAAAACAACCTCAGATGACTTTTCTATAGTTATGATTTTCTAAAGATAGGTCCCGCAAGCAGAGTTTTTGAAGAAGAACATCTCTCAAGAGCCTAGCTTCATCTCTACATGCATAGCTTAGATTTAGTTTATTTCTGGACATGCAACTTGATTTGGGATGAGATTGGAGATTTTTTAGCAAGGTTAGATTCAGATTTTGAAGGATACTTACTTGAATCTTCTTGATTCTCAACCTTGAATATAGGACGTAGTTTCGTAGATGCTTCCTCTCCTTTCTTCTTCTTCCTTCTTTCTTCTTCTCCTCCTCTTTTTCTACTCTCTCTCTCTCTCTCTCTCTCTCTCTATAGTGGCTGAAATTGGAAGAAAGGAAAAGGGGAGATGTTGGCTCCTTTTTATAGAGAATGCTTAGTGGATGAAGCTTCCTTGAGAAGCTTAACATACCATGGTTAGTTAGCCAACCTTGAGTCAACCAAACTTGGCCACTAAGTTTGGGCACAAACCCCAAGGTAGCCGGCCACTTGTGCTCTCTCTCTCTCTCTTTTTTTTTTGCTTTTTTTTATAATAATTTTCTTTATTTTATTGTAAGAGAATTTCAAAAAAAGTTCCCATAGGTTCATTTCTTGGCATTTCGGGCCTAATCCATAATTTAGCTTGATTTGGATTTAGGGATTTGAATTTGTAACCATTACATTAGGGTTATATTGCTCTCATTTTATCCCGGGTCTCGGGCTCAAGAAGGTTAGACAGCTAGGTCGGCTCTTCTTATAGAAATTAGGTTCGAGAATTTATTCTTTTTGAGATGTGCTTCCTTTTCAATTCATTTCTTGAGTACGGGTTATTACACCTACATTCTTCAGTCCAAATGGAATGACCCTATAACAGTAGGTTCTCCAAGGTGTCGTGAATGTAGTATTTTCCCGATCTTTTGGTGCCATCAAAATTTAACTATACCCTAAGAACTCGTATATAAAAGATAGGAGCGCATTCCCAACAGTATTGTCTACCAATACATCTATGTGAGAGATGGGAAAGTCATCCTTAGGGCTAGCGTGTTAAGATATCTAAAATCAACACATACTCAAATGCTCCCATCTTTCTTTCGTATCAGAACAATATTGGCTACCCACTTTGGATACTCGGTGACTATGAGGAATCCAGCGTTGATCTGTTTGGTCACTTCTTCTTTGATTTTGAGGGCCCAATTTGGTCTGATCCTTCTGAGCTTTTGCTTAATAGGTTTAGCGTTTGGATAGAGAGGGATTTCATGTTGTACGATGTCGGGATCGATTCCAGGCATGTCTTCGTAGGATCATGGAAAAACATCTTTAAATTCTTTTAGTAGAAAAGTTAATTATTCACGTTCTTCTGAGGATAGCGTAGAAGTAATCTGAACCATTTGCGAGTCCTTTTCATTATGAAGATTTATTGAAACAGTTTCTTCCATTATTGGTTTAGCTAGCATTTCTTTTTCTTTTTCAATTAAAATTTAAATTCTTGAGGGATATCCCCTCGAATTCATTAAAATTTTCAGAATCCACATAAGATATTTGAGGCACAATAGAGTAAGCAAAATTTGAATTCATTTCATTGAATTCAAACTCAAACATGATAGACTTACCACACTCGGACTCTAATTTAGTTCCTACATCGTACACATAAAAGACTCAAAAAATTGACTCTTGTGCACCTCATCAGCATCATCTATAATGAACTTGGTGTAATCCATAGGCTCATCGGCATCCATCATCAACATAGCTTTGTGTTCTTCATTGCCTATACGCATTTAGGCCATCTATTCATCGAAGAAAGAACCCAGATCTCCTTGCTTAAAGTGGTCTGCCAAATCAGCTGGTATCTGCTCGGTGAATCCCATCTGTCATACATCCATTTCTTCCTCACTGTTGGACAACTGATGGCTGAAGAAGATTTTTAGTCTCGGGAACTTCTAATTGGCCTCTTCTTCAATCCAAGGCTCTGAAAATCCATAATAAGGAAAATCATCCCCTTCATTGATGAAACGTTCATTTAACATTGGCATTTACTTCCCAATCTTTTGTTCTCTCAAGCCTTCTAATTCTGGCTTATATTTGAGCCTATATCTCTTATTGTTGTGACGAATAGGGATTGGCATTGTGATCCCTTGTAAGTTCTTACCAAGTCTCATCCCTGAGAAAAATGACATTCCTTTCATCATTGCTACTACTTTAGGATTCACATTGTTATCTTCCTCATTCATTAGTACTTAGACAGCCTTAGTTTCGTCAAAATCAAATCCACTGAGAAGTAAATCTTCATCTCTGTGTTAGATTTCAGGGAGCAGGGTGGTGTCATTGGGGGGGTTGGCACGCTAGTTTCATCCCGAAATAGTGATAGTCACTCCATCTTTTACCAACTTGACCTTATGATGCAGGGTCGACGGCACTACTCTTACTGCTGGATCATGTAACCACGACCTTCATAATAGTAAGTTGAACGAAGTTAGCACATTGACAACATGAAACTCTATTTCACTCTCGAGTAGTCCAATTGTCACAGCAAAAGTTACCAAACCTAATACATTCCTTTGGGTGTTATCGTAAGCTCATACTCCTTGTGCACTTAGCTTGAAATCTTGAGTTCTCAATCCCAAGCAAAAGGCTGTACATAGCGGGCATACATTAAGCGCAGAACCATTGTCAACCAAAACAACTGGCACCCACTTTCCTAGACATTAAATAGTCAAATGTAATGGCTTATTGTGAGATGGTCCTTCTTGTGAAAAATCCTTATCACTAAAAGCAATCACATTTGGCTGTTTATACGGCACTAATATTCCAACCAACTGCTCGGAAGAGACATCAATCGGGATGTCCACCTTATTCAAGGCCTTCAGCACAGCTTACCTGTGTTTGTGAGAAGCTAGTAGTAACTCCCAAATACTAACATTTGCTTGTGTCTTTCTTAACTATTTTAGCACCACATCCCCCTCTTCACCATCCCTTTTCTCTTCTTGCTTATTTGAATCTTCTGTCCCTTTACTTGCTAGCCCCTTTTCTAACTAGGCAGGCTTGAAATGTCTTTCACTCCTTGTTAAATTCACTACTTATTCCTCTGGTTCCCACAATCATTTAAACTAGTCAGTAACTTTCCTAACTCCCGTCACTGAGTATTCTCTTCCCTAAAAAACTGAAAAATCTTCTACCTTTTCCTTTTTTCGGTTGTCTTCTTGTCGAACTTCTTTTATTGTCCACATGTTATCTATCTCTTCAGTTCCCCAAAGATCTTCCTCTATTCCGATTACGTTCTGAGCAAGCCAGCAGGATTCCTTCTCATTAACGTAGATTTCCACCTTAAAAAGTTGAGGGAGTGTAATCATGTCAAACGAATTTTCATAATCGAATGGTGGAGGGGGTACCCAATGTTCTCCAATCGGCTATGTCATGCCCCAAACTCCGGGTCACGTGAAATACCCATAAACAATCAAGATATCACCCAACCCAAGAATTCACTCTCAATATAAACCATACATGCATTGTATATAATCGCCAAACGGCTTACATTACACGGCCCCAACATCGAAAAACATGTTACAGTATACATGCTCAAAACTAGAAACAAGGAAGACTACAGCTCTTCCACCCCTCCAGCAACCCCAGATCAACCTGCGTGACCGGTACTTGAAAAAAATTTCAAATCCCACACCGTGAGCCAAATCTCAGCAGAAACTAAACAACACATGCAATATAAGCTAAACAAGCTAAGAAAACGACGTGCAATTTTTGACTCTCTTTCAAGCCTTAAAACTGTTTGAAAACACAGCACGCACGAGCCCCAAAGATAATAGATAAATATGCAACACATGAACATATATCTAAGCCGACATTCACAAGCCCCGACAAGCTAACTCATGTAATCTATGCACTACGCCCAACACACTATGAGCAACACACCCAACACATATCTCTCCAGGACCTCGTATCCGTCCTTTAGATTCACACGCACTATTTTTATGATCACGTTTCTTTCCTTGAAACTATGCAAATCATCCTAACAGATATCATGCCACAGTTAGGAGAAAGCAGTAAAAGCACAGACAAAGGTAGCAACTATAGACTCCTGCCCATTACCCTAGTCACCATGTAAGGCCTGCTCAGTAATGGAAAGTTCTATACAGAGTTACAACAACGTAAACAATGCCATTCACGGAGGCAACCGACTTAGTTTACGAGGGCCCTAAGCACCCAACAACTTTGCATCGTCAGGACCACGTTCCCGTCTTTCAGATACCCACATGCACGCACAACACAAGGATTTTTTTGGGCATTCACCGAAGAACCACTACCCCATTTCTCGGGCTTTCACCAAAGGACTACTGCCCCATCTAACGCAACACACGCCACCTGTGCATACAACACACGCAACGCATGCAACCCGTGCAACACACACAACGCACGCAACCCGTGCAACACACATGACACACACAACCCGTGCAACTCATGCAACAATCATCAAATGCATCCGCTCCTTAGAGCCCACATATATATGCCTATAAAACTATGAGTTTTAAATCATAATCTAGGTAATTCCATACATAAATAAACAGTTATAAATGCACATAACTAGTTATAAATGCACATAGTCATATATAACTTCACATTATAATGCCACCCATCACATAACCGACATCCACTCACATGGACAACCAATAACCCATAAAAAATCACGCCTAACTCAAAGGCCAACACACAACTCATAAAACCCGGTTCTCATAAACCAATACCTTTTTCCCAAAAAGGACCACGGGCCCAAACACACCCAACATGGCCATCATAGACCCACGACGCCCACTCGCGCCAAACACCAACCCAACGGCAAAACACACACCTAATCGTGCAGCAACACCCACATATAACCATGTGCGTCACTCGAGGACGGCACTTAAACAAACACCCGAGGCCACTATGCGACCCCCAAAACCACAACACGATGAACCAAACCCTGAAACCAAACCATCGAACCACAAACACACAACCCAGCACCTCAGTCGACTGACCCTCAACCCCAGTCGACTAAAAACTCTCAGGAAAATCAAAAACCCAAACCAGAAACATTTCAGTTGACTGGTCTCTAGGTCCAGTCGACTACACCCCAAATAGAAACTTTTCAGTCGACTGACCTCCAGGTTCAATCGTCTGAACCTCAAGAACCAAGATCCAGTCGATTGACCTCCATCGAAAACTATTTTTAAGCCATGATTTTAACCTCAAAGACCTCGAATCGAAGCCTCGAAACCTTCATCCAACACCCTTGGACATACACACGCCTAAGCTTAACACCAAGACTATGAAAGAAACTCCCGACACCCGATTCCATCCACCGAAAATGACTAAAAAAAATTTTTAAACCCAAAAACCCAACTTGAATATAAAATCAGATCTACAATAATCTAACCGTTAAAAACACACACGATTACACGTAGCACCCTTATAAGACATGAGAGTCTAGGATCCTACCTTGATGGGTTAAAAACTCGACGCGTCAAACCACGTGCAAAATCGAGCTTCGCCAGAATAGAATTCTGTTCGGATGAACGCATAACCCACCGTGCCAAAAGCAAGGATCCGCTGTTGGATCGTCGAAAATTGAGCCTCGGGCCCCCGAGAAGTTAGAGAGAAGGAAGAGAGAAAAAGAAAAAAATTTAGTGAAGAAGTTTTGAAAAATCTTTTGAAAATATCTAACTCCAGATATTTATAGGTCTTCGAACTATCTTTTTTTGAAATTTTTTGGAATTTGCACTGCAACTCCCTACGGCCTTGGGAATCTGCCCCGCATGCATATCTAATCCCGATCATGCATCAAAAGCATATAAAAACATGCTATCACATAAACACGAAACGCACATCGAAAAATGCCTAAAAAGAAAACGGGTCAGAGTCTCACAACTCTACCCCCTTAAAGGAATTTCATCCTCGAAATTCGACTCAAGGTCAAAACAACAAACCATCGATCACAATCGACACAGGCATACGAGATGGTCAGCTAAACCATTCCTAAAATATAGTCAAACAAGGTCAGGCATCCTAAACAATGGCCAACTATTTCAAAGACACGGGATCTACAACTCACTCCAACCTCACATCGTCACTAATCATTGCCTCAATGCAACACATCGCCCACGGAATCCATCATCAACTCCCAAACGGATACAATGAAGAAACTAGCCCAAGGCCTGCATACTCAGAAAGTACCTCTTCTCGCTGAAGGTACATCTGTATCATCCGGCACGATTGGTGCCCTGAAAGAACTAGGAACTATGAGGGCATACACTCGGGGTAATGTCCCTCTGTCTTGTCCACCATAACTCCGCGCTGTCGGTTGTCGTACCGACTGAACTAAAGTTCCCCTATTTGTCGCTCGAGAATTCTGACCTACAAGATGCCGCTGTCGATCCTGCACAAATGAATCCTATGGTGTGCCCGTTGTACTCGGCGCACTCTCTCTCTGGGGACAATCCCAATGAATATGTCCAGGCTGGCCACATCCATAACAAATCTATGACTCCCCCCTGTGACTGAACCGATACCGAACCCTGGGATTGCTTCTGCTGTGGGCAATCCATTACACGATATCTCGGCTACCTGCATCAGAAGCAAGTAAACTCATACTGCTCTGGCCTTCCCGTTGAGACTATAGGAGGTGAGGATGCAGAAGAATGTGGTTGAAATGACCCCGCTGGATACGAACTCGGACCTGACATCCGTTGGCGTTTATCATTGCGCCCCTCAGACTATGCACGTCCCTCGTCTTGTTGACTTCTACTGTCTCTGTCTTCGCACGTCTCATTTAGAGTGTCTTCCACCTTCATGGCGGTCTCCACCAACTCTGTAAAAACATGCATCCTGAATGCTGCCACTTGATCTATGATAGCGGGCCTCAAACCCTTCTCGAACTTTTTCGTACGGAGCTCATCAATGGGCACAATCTCTTGTGCAAATTGGGATAAGCTAGTAAACTCAGCCTCATACTCAACTACTGTCATCGTTCCCTGAGTTAGGAAAAGGAAGTCCTCTCTGTACCGATCCCTTAAAGTCGTAGGAAAGTATTTCTCCAAAAATACCTTTATGAATGCCTCCTAAGTGCCTCTGACTGTAGTCCTGGAAAACTTTCACCACATGTGAGCACTCTCCCTCAGCTGGAAGGCAGCAAAAGTAACTCTCAGATCATCTTCCTCTATCTGAAGCATGTCCAAGATCCTGGTGACCAGCTCCAGCCATTCCACGGCTACTGTGGGGTTAGGATCCCCAGAAAAGGTAGGACGGTCCAAATGTCAAAACTCGCGCATTGCGGCCGTTGCCCTCGATTCAGGTACACTCTCTCTCCCCATAGAGGCCTCAGCTAGTTGTCAAATGGAGCCAACCATCTCACGCAATAGATATTCGTCAACAGGTCCTTGGGGTGCACTAGCATCCCCAATATCTGGGACTGGAATGTCCCTTCGGCCAAAACCACGACCACGGCCTTGACCATGGCCTCGTACTTCCCGTCTGGACATCGCGTATATAGGAAACAGATAGAACATAAGACGTAGCACATAGCATGAACATAAACGCTAACCACATAAGCATGCTAACACATAGCCACATAGGTTCATTCTAAACGAAACCCCACATACCGAGGAGAACCGACAAGAATGATGCGTCAATCTAGATAACCTGCTCAGATTCCTTGCTAGAAATCACGTCAGCTAAATGCGTTTCTAACTTGGTTCCCAAGTTTGTTAATCCAAATGCCCAAAGGCAAGACTAATCAATCCTACAGTTCCACCTCCATGCTCACATATACACATCATCCACGTATAACCATCATGCTATCACGTTCATGTTATCAAAACATCTAAACACATGAAGTCGAGCACACGCAATCAATCTCACACTAGATACACCCTCTTCCCACGGCTCTTAGATATTTGAACCCAGAACTATGATACCAAGCTGTCACGCCCCAAACTCTGGGTTACATGAAACACCCATAAACAACCAAGATAGCACCCAACCCAAGAATTCACTCTCAATAAAAACCATACATGCATTGTATATATTCGCCAAACGGCTTACATTACACGGTCCCAACGCCGAAAAACATGTTACAGCATACATGTTCAAAACTAGCAACAAGGAAGACTACAGCTCTTCCACCCCTCCAGTAACCCCGGATCAATCTACGTGATTGGTACCTAAAAAATATTTTAAATCCCACACCGTGAGCCAAAGCTCAGTAGAAACTAAATAGCACATGCAATATAAGCTAAACATGTTAGGAAAATAATGTGCAATTTTTGACTCTCTTTCAAGCCTTAAAATAGTTTGAAAACACGGCTCGCACGAACCCCTAAGATAACAAATATATATACAACACATGAACATATATCTAAGCCGACATTCACAAGCCCCGACAAGTTAACTAATGCAATCCATGCACTACGCCCAACACACTATGAGCAAACACCTAACACATATCTCTCCAGGACCTGGTATCCGTCCTTCAGATTCATATGCACTGTCTTTATGATCACGTTTCCATCCTTGAAACTATGCATATCATCTTAACAGATATCATGCCACAGTTAAGGAAAAGCAGTAAAAACACAGACAAAGGTAACAACTATAGACTTCTGCCCATTACTCTAGTCACCACTTAAGGCCTGCTCGGTAATGGTAAGTTCTATACGGAGTTACAATAACGTAAACAACGCCATTCACAGAGGCAACCGACTTAGTTTACGGGTTCACAACCCGAGGGCCCTAAGCACCCACCAACCCCGCATCGTTAAGACCACATTCCCGTCCTTCAGATATCCACATGCACGCACAAAATAAGGATCTTCTCGGGCTTTCACCAAAGGACCACTGCCCCATCTAACATTTCTCGAGCTTTCACCGAAGGAAAACTACCCCATCTAACGCAACACATGCCACCCGTGCATGCAATGCACGCAACTCGTGCAACACACACAATGCACACAACCCGTGCAACACACATGACGCACGCAACCCGTGCAACTCATGCAACATGCATCACATACATCCGCTCTTAGAGCCCATATATACATACCTATAAAACTATGAGTTTTAAAGCATAAACTACGTAATTCCGTACATAAATAAATAGTTATATATGTACATAACTAGTTATAAATGTACATAGCCATATATAACTTCACATCATGACGCCACCCGTCATATAACCGACATCCACTCACATGGACAACCAACAACCCACAAAAAATCACGCCAAACGCAAAGGCTAACACTCAACTCATAAAACCCGGTTCTCACAAACCAACACCTTTTTCCCAAAAAGGACCACGGGCCCAAACACACCCAACACGACCATCACATACCCACGACACCCACTTGCGCCAAACATAAACCCAACGACAAACCACGCACCTAACCGTGCACCAACACCTACGTCTAACCATGTGCGTCACTCGAGGATGACACTTAAATAAATACTCGAGGCCACTACGCGACCCCTAAAACCACAACACGATCAACCGAACCCCAAAACCGAACCACCGAACCACAAATACGCAACCCAGCACCTCAGTCGATTGGCTCTCAGCCCCCAATCGACTGAAAACTCTTGAGAAAACCAAAAATCCAAACTAGAAACATTTTAGTCGACCGATCTCCAGGTCCAGTCGACTGAACCCCAAACAGAAACATTTTAGTCAACTGACCTCCAGGTCCAATCGACTGAACCCCAAGAACCAAGATCCAGTCGACTGACCTCCCTCGAAAATTGTTTTTAAGCCACAATTTTAACTTCCAAAACCTCGAATCGAAGCCTTGAAACCTTCATCCAACACCCTCGGACGTACACACTCCCAATCCTAACACCAACACCATGAAAGAACTTCAACCACCCGATTCCATCCACCGAAAATGACTAAAATGGTTTTTAACCCAAAAACCCAACTTGAACATAAAATCAGATCTATAGCAATCTAACTGTTAAAAACACACACGATTACATGTAGCACCCTTATAAGACATGAGAGTCTAGGATCCTACCTCGGTGAGTTAAAAACTCGATGCCTCGAACCATGTGCAAAATCGAGCTTCGCCAGAATGGACGCGTAGCCCACCGTGCCAAAAGCAAGGATCCGCTGTTATATCATAAAAAATCGAGCCCCTGGCCCCCGAGAAGTTAGAGAGATGGCAGAGAGAAAAAGAAAAAACTTAGTGGAGAAATTTTGAAAATATCTTTTGAAAATATCTAACTCCAGATATTTATAGGCCTCTAACATATCTTTTTTTTAAATTTTCAAAATTAGCACCGCAATGCCTCACACCCCATATGGATATCTAACCCCGATCATGCATCAAAAGCATATAAAAATATGCTATCACATAAACACGAAACACGCGTCGAAAAACGCCAAAAAAGAAAATGGGTTAGGGTCTTACAGGCTAGTATCCCCCATTATCATATGGTTCTTCTACCATCAGGTGCCATTCCAGAACATTTTCCTCTCCATCATCAATTCCTTCCATGTCAATGTGTCCTTACAACTCCTCGAGGTCCCACGGGTCATTATCCTCAATGTATAAGATCTCATCTGTGTCAAGAGAGCACAAAACTAGTCCCTCAGGTAAATGAGTTTCTAGTTTTGGCTCATGAAGCGGAACAATGTAGATAAAAGGATCAAATATGAGACTTACAGTATCTAAAAGATTCACCTAGGGTAAGTCTCTTTCCTTTTCCTAATTTTTCCTTGCTTCGATTCACTTTTCATCGACTGGCACTTTCTCTACTTATCTGATCTCATTGTCCTCAATTTCTTCTCCTTTCAATGACTCTCCTCTTGCCAATGCCTCTACTTCCAAGTTCTCAAACCTTGAACTCTATTTTAACCTCGTCGTATCATACCACGTTGTTACTTGGAGTGGTTGAAACATGCCATTTGATTTCTATCCCTACCTCTTTTAGTTCCTTGAGAGCCTCAAGACGCTCTAATTTTTTTTAAAGATTTTTGACCTCCTCATCCTCCTCTTCATCACTATCAGAGGAAAGGATGCCATCTTCTTTATAGATAACGAAGATTGAAAATTTATCAAAATCAACCTCTAAAAGTTCTTCAACAAAGTTATTGATTAACAATACATCGTGGACAGATAGTGTTAACTACAGGCTTCGGCTCGGTTGCTGAAACTATGAATTTGGTAGGCTCAAAGATTTCTATCTCCCCCCTATAACATTAGCATTCTACTGGGATGAGTAGTTTGGCAAAGAATTTGTGGTCACATTTGGCTTTTGAACAGCAGTTGGTAGAGGAATCACCTTATTGTCTATCAAATCCTAAATCTCATGCCAGAGCCTCTTGCAATTATTGGTTAAATGACCATATCCCTGGTGAAATACATAGTATTGGGTCGGATTGCATCTAGGGGTTAACGGGTTTGGTGATGGGGTTAGCTCTAGAGGCTTCGAGAGATCCCTTTCAATTAAGCAACTCAAAATGGAAGATAAGAGCACGGTCATCTAGGTGAAGGTCCTTTTCTAATTTTAAGGCTAGTTTTGTGTAGCAGGTTGGGCAGATGAATGGGACTGATTTGGATTCGGATTTAATAGGTTCACCTCATAGTTTTGGTTCACTAGATTGATGGGGTTCTTGGCATAAGGCTTCCTCGTAGTCCTCTGGCTCGATTCCCTTTTCTCAATATTGCCTAACTACAAAGCATGTTCTATATATGGCTACAAATTCTTCACTAACATTCTCACTTGTTCCTTCTTAGTAGGTCTGTTTGTCAATTTGGCTGCCTTGGCCCTTTATCGGGTAAGAAACTCGACAAAAGACTCCATAACATCCTGCCTAGTAGTCTCGAGTTCCCGGGTTAGGAATCAAGCTGAATGTAGTAGTTGTACTGGTTAACAAGTGCAGTAGTAATATCATCCCAAGTCCTTATCTTCGCGGCATCTAGCGACAAGAGCCACTTTTAAGCAGCTCTTGATAGAGATCGTTGGAAAAGATGAGCCTTTAACTGATCACTAATCCCCATGCGCGACAGAGATCCCACATACATCCTCAAATGAATCCTTAGGTCTCTGCTCCCCTCAAATTTCTCCATATCGGGCATCTTAAACTTCTCAGGGAGCTTGACATTGGGAAAAAGGAAGAGTATTTCTACATCTAGCATATAATCCTCAACTCCTTGGGCCCTCCTCAAGATTTTCTCCAATTTTTTAATCTTATTAGACAAGATCGACTCCTTGGTGACTATACCCTTTGGGACAACCGGTCTAATGGGTGGTACCACTAGTGGTTGGACTTTTTCAGGTACCAAGTTCTCATCCCAAATGTTATCTCCTATCTGTTCTTCGTGATCATTTCGAGGAACTGCATTAGGGTCTACCACTAGAGTTTGCAAAGCCTGGGTTTGTGCCTGACATTAAGTTTGTGTTCTAGCCTGATTATTCACTGCAGTACTGACGCCCCTCTACTGTCCGCTGTAGGTTTATAATTGATCTCATCATATCATCCATGGTCAATTTTGGGCCTGCCATCGGTAAATCTGGCTGTTCTATACTTTCAAGCCTTCCTCTTGGAGATTGAGCTCAAATGCATATAGGTTCTTCCTTGCACAGAGCTATAATCTCAGGTCTCTCTGAGCTAAAAAGAGTAATGTAAACTGAGGGATCCATCAACCGAGGTCTCATCTTGAAATAACTCATACCTGGTAAAAGAACCGAGAAATGAAAACTATCTTTCAAGGGATGCTAGCTCTACAAACAAAAGCATTCACAAAAAGAAAATCACATAAACTTAAAAGATTTATTGATCCTAAAAGAAAGTCGTAGGTCTGCACTCAGTGTACCTTCTAAATAGAGTCAAGAATATACCTCCCATACCAGGTAATGGTGCAAGGCATGGTCAAGTAATACACAATAACACTTTTTGCAACATCTATGGGAGTACGTAGCCAAAAAACTTGCTAGCTTTCCCAACATAGCCTCGAGACAATAAACTAACCGAGGTATTAGTTAGGCAGAGCGGAGATTTTGAGAATCAAGCACATAAGAATGTACAATGAAAATGCAAATACCAATGAAAAATTTACAACAAGAATCAATGACATTTCAAGTTAAGTTCTCTTATGATTTTTTTTTGAAAACTAGTCTCTAGTGGGTGCGAGAGTTTTTTTTTGGTTTTAAAAATGATGTGTTTGATATCCCTTCTTTAAAAGAAAATACTCCTGTAATGAAAAATTTAAGATACCCAAACACATGTGAAAAAGAGAGTAGCCACTTAATTTTTGAGAAAAACAAAGAAAAACAAAAGGCAGGCCACAGGTCATTTAAACGTTACCCGAAAGAAAGAGGGTCCGGGAGCTAAGGTACGAAAAAAGAAAAGTGTTAGACACTATTTTGACCAACTGTTAGGTTGGCCTCTACTTTGTCATATTTTGTTTTTGTTTTAAATTTATCAAAGATAAAAATTACATAATGAGAGGTTAAAGAGAGTCCATACAAAAACAAGCAAGAAAACAAAATCCTATCCAAAGAGAGAAAGATCCTACTGTTCATGCATTGTGGTTCTCATATATAAATATGTTGCATTTATTGTTTGAGAAAATGCAAACTAAAACATGCAAAAAGGGATTAAGAATCCTATTTGAAGGAAAATAAAAATCCTAAAGGGGGATACTATACAGTTTGAATTCTAGCATAGTACATGTAAGGCTAAACATAAACAAAGAATGATTTGGGAACATGTTTTGCAATATTGGATCAAACATAAAGCTCACGGCTATGACAACTAAAGGTCGCGGCGATCACAAACAAGAAGAAACAATCACGGCCGTAGCAACCAAAAGTTAAGGCCATAACATTGTAGAAATCCTAAAAAGCGATTCTCAGTGCATAGTGTCCAAATGGATTCAAACATAATACACAGAAACCATCATTTAACCAAAAACCATAGTCTAATGTATCAAAATAGGGGCAACTAAAATTTTCTTTACAAACGTCATTGGTTTCCCAAGCATGGCTCATATAATGTCAAACAAAATTAATAGAAAGTTGTAAACATGATTTTCAGGCTGCTGGTTTAATAAAAGGATTCACGATCGTAGCAAAAGAATATCGCAATTGTGACAAACAATAAAGAAAAGCTTACAACTTTTATGAATAATAACAAAAGATAATGGCCATGATAGTAGAAAGATCACGGCCGCTATGTTTAAGAAACTACCGAGGCCTTTTCAGTGTTCAGTGTGTGAATGGGTACAAAATATGCATCAAAATGTGATAAACGGATTAAACAGAGAACGATTAACATACTATTTTTTCCAAAGTCTATAATTACTTCTATTTTTTTAATTCATGCATCTTCTAATGTAAATATTCACATTTTCTAAGAAAGTAAATTATGTAGCCAAAAGAAATCAAAATTAAGTACAAGATAACCCCAATCACAATGACTCTTGAGAGAGAGAGAGAATGGGAGTTTGAGAAGTGTTGTGATTCCTATGGTTACTTGATGTGGTCAATCGTCTCAAACGTCCCCTCAAGTATGGTGGGTTAGAATCCTCTAGTCGTCCGTGCTTCGAGAGTCCTCCAAACACAAGCAATGTCACAAACTCGACCTTAGAATGATTAATATTGGAGTAAAAATTTTGGCAGAGTATTAAATGGGTAACAGATTTGGCAGAGTATCGGTATCTCAAAATGTGTCTCTCTACTCTCAAACAACGACACATATTTATAGACATTAGAGCAGCACAGAGTTCCTCTAGAATGCTACCGCATGTCTAAAAAGGTGCAAAGGATGTGGCCGTGTGACTAAATGTCGTGGCCGTGAACAAAAAGTACAAACCAATATGGTCATTACCTTGAAAGGTTTCGGCTTGTGGTGTAGTGCCCCGACTTTTGGGTACGTTAAGACATACATAAATATAAAATAAGGGTTACACTAACGATTCATTCATAGATATTCATTATACTATTATATCATTTATGTCTCGAAAAGCTCACAAAATACATAAACATTACAGATTCACAGAAATGATTACAACATTACAAAAGAGATCATCCTAGAAATGTAAAGAAAGAGAAAAAATAGTGGGTCTTCTCATCTAGGCCTCATCGGGTTTATCTTGATCCTAGAACTCACCTGGTTTTTAACATAGCCACCTTTGGGCCATACAAATAACCAAACCAATCGCACCTTAAGACTCGTGATGCCTACACCAGTGTCAACCCAAAGTCTAAAGCACAAGTATTAGAAAGCTAGAGACAAACCTATGGTGCCCACAAGAGTTTTCC
This sequence comes from Heliamphora exappendiculata, assembly GCA_034768845.1. Lineage (NCBI taxonomy): Eukaryota > Viridiplantae > Streptophyta > Magnoliopsida > Ericales > Sarraceniaceae > Heliamphora > Heliamphora exappendiculata. Next base: position 24,315 of record JAOTRH010388840.1, read on the forward strand.
ATCATAATTAATATCCATATACCCGGGACGCATCTAGGGTCTTTGTGGGGAATTCATCCAAAAAAATTTCATAAAGATCGGCACACCAAGGACGTCCTAGACCCAGAATCAAAGGGTGATAAGCTCCAATGACATTCCGAACACCTATGACAAAACAATTGTGTCCACCGTATAAAGATGGATCCCAAGATGCCTCAAGTGCAATATGACAATGCTCATGGTATACAAATCATAGCCCGAGGTACAACTAACCATGTCATGATAGACAACTAAGCATGGCAAGATGTACAATTAAACATAGCATGGTGTATAATCATTCAAAACATGTGGTACAACTAAGTATAACTTGGGTACAACTATTTAAAGCATATGGTACAACTCTTCAAAGCATGGTTTTAATCACATAATAAGGTCATTCTTCATCATACAATGGTATCAAGTCATGATTCTCATGATTTAAGTCAAATTAATCATGTAAACCATTTCAAACACAAGGAGCATGCTCACAATACACTTAACACTTCACTACCAAACTTTCAACCATTAAAATTTAACTTGCAGCAACAATTTGGGGCTTTTAGGCTTTGATTTGATTTTTGGTCTTTTGTCACAAGCTAGATTAAAATATTCTCTACAAACTTCATGAAGGGCACTTAAGCTAAATCCTAAGGCTCCTAGGTGATTTGGCCTTCACAAATAAAAATGGTTCAGCAGCACCTTAAAATTTGCTAAGAAAAGACCCTTAGAAGGTCACGAGTTTGGGGCATCAAAACAGGTCCTCTCAAGCTGAATTATGGAAATGTTTAAGGTCAAGATGTCCTCTACAATTCTTAAGAAGAGTGCTTAGGGTGGCTCTTAAGAAAATGTTTGAGAAACAACTCAATTAAGAAAATGGGTCTAATCAGTATTTTAAAACTCAGCAGAGGTGAGCGTCCAACAGAAATAACATAGAGTTTAAAAATCATTTGAGGGAACAAACAGAGGCTAATAGACCTTATTTTTGGATAGAATTTAGAGAAAAATGTCCATAACATTTTTCATGAAGACTACTTTTGAAATAGGTCACTAACAATGTGGGTTTGGGTCTATACAAAAAGATGTGACAGCAAGCTGTTGTAATCACTAAACATGAATAGAAAGTTACATAGGGGTTTTGACCAAACAAATATCAACGAAAGAGGTTAATTTTTGGTGGGTAGCTAGATAAACATGTTGGCTACAATTTTCATGAAGACACCAAAACTCAGTTCTTGTTTTAAAATATGATTTTTACCTCTGCAACAGAGGTTGCTCTAAAAATGACATGTTTTGGTAGAAAAGTCACATTCTAAGTTTTATGCACTCAAATCAGTTCAAACCAAATTTAAATAAAAGATAACACAAAAAATATAAGTTTGAATATAAATCACAGCCATAGAAGAATTTCCTATAATTAGTTATGAGTTTTCAAAAATCAGTCCAGCAAGCTAAAATTTTGAAAACTCAAGCCATGTTATGATTCAACCTCCTAGCATGGTGCATGGAAAATTTGAGCCTATTTTCTTTGCATGCATGGCGTGTATACTTAAAAATCAAAACTCCAAAACCTAAACATGCTATGATTCTCATAGAAATTAACATGAAAATACATAAACAAATCATATACTTCAAAATAGTCCCAAACTATTATGCCTTTTAATCATCCGTTTTGGTTCTTGTTCTTGATTTTGTGTTTGAGAATGAGTTGAGAGGAGTTTGTGGAGAGTAAGAACAGAGGGTTTAGAGTTTTTCTTACCTTGTAAATTGATCTCTAGGTAGAAGCATGAAAGGACTTGGCTTTTATATCTCTATGGACCTTCCTTGCTTTCTCTCCTAGCTTCTCCTCCTCCCTTCTTCTTCCTCCCTTGGAGAACTCTTAGGCACTCAATTTTTCTGGACAATCTCTCTCTTAGTAGCCGAAAATGGTGGAGGAAAGAGTGGGGCTCAAGTGTTCAATTTATAGGAGAAGAGGTAGTGGAAATAATAATGCATGTGTAAGTAAATCTTTTATTTTCTTAATTCTCATTGGTTGCATAAGAGGTGGAGGCTTTTTAAGAAAATTTTGTAAAAGATGTTTCAGATGGGGTTTTGGCTAGGGCAGGTTTGGGAAGCTCAAGATCTGATTTTTGCTTTAATTGTTTGTTTGGTGATATTTTGATACTATATTGTCCAAGAAAATATTTCAAAAATTAATTTGATGTATCTCTTTAGTCTTCTTTCCTATAAAAAAAATTATTTTAGTAAGTTTATGATTAGTTTATTAGTTTATTATAAATTTGGCAACATTTTATTAATTAAGTATATGTACATAAGTCAAATTAAGTTCTTTTGACAAGATGTGTCATTTTGACTTTATTTGGTGTCTAAGAGTTTTAATAATGATTTTTTTACTTTTATTGGAATAAAATATTATATTAGTATTAATATTGATTGTTTGAATATTGTTGGATCATAATGATACTTGATTTGTAAATATTTTTCTTAATTTTAAGTATAAATTGCAAAAAGTAGCTTTTTGGCACACATTCCAATGCAGGGCCGACCCTAGGGGCATTTTTGTCATTTTGTTTACTATTTTGTCTTTTGTTTTTTATTTAATTTGAATCTTTAATTTAGGGTGTCCAAGTATCAAAATTTAAATTTTTAAAAACTTTCTTGTGTCTTAGGGGCAAAATGGTAAGTTTACCCTTTTATAAGATTTTATGATTTTAACCTATTATTTCATGATAATTAAATAATTTTTAGGATGTTTGGGATTTTCTTCTTGCATTAGGGTTTTGCCTCTTGGGTGTTAGATCTTTAGGGTTTTGGACTGTATTAGGGTTTCTAACTTTTTGGTAACCTAAGACCTTGTGCGTTTATCGTCGCTAATTCTAGGGTTTAGAACTGGGTCTTTACAATCTACCCCCTTAAAATAAATTTCGTTCTCAAAATTTTGTATCGTACCTTAGTCTAAGAACAGTTGGGGATGAATTGCCTTCATTGCTTCTTTCCACTCCTAAGTTGATTCTTCGACTCTACGGTTGCTCCAAAGAACTCACACAAGCTGAATAGTCTTTCCCCAGAGAATCTTGTCATGCCGGTTGATTATCCTCACTAGCCTTTCTTCGAGTGTGGCATCTTCATCGACATAGAGTTCTTCCCAATTCAGAACATGAGCAGGATCAGGTTCGTACTTTCTTAACATCGACACGTGAAAAATGTTGTGAACACTAGCGAGTTGTGGTGGTAGGGCTAGGTGGTATGCTACTTCTTCAACTTTGGCTAAGACTTTGAATGGTCCAATGTATCTTGGGGCTAACTTTCCTTTCTTGCCGAAGCTTGTAACTCTTCGTCGTGGTTGAATCTTCAGGAATACATGATCTCCCACTTCAAATTAAAGGGGTCTCCGTATTTGGTCAGCGTAGCTCTTCTGTCTGCTCTGAGCAGTGGTAATTCGTTGTCGGATCAGTCAAATCTTCTCGGTGGTCTCTTGTACTAAGTCGAGTCCCAAAAGTGGGTTCTCTCCTGCTTCGGTCCAGCAAATCAACGATCAACATGGCCTTTCATGGAGAGCTTCTTATGGTGGCATGCCAATATTGGCTTGATAGCTGTTGTTGTGGGTGAACTCGACCAATGGTAAGTTTCTCTCCCATCTTCCTTTGGAATTCATGACGTAGGCTCATAACATGTCCTCTAAAGTCTGAATCGTGCATTCAGATTGTCCGTTTATCTGTGGGTGGAAAGCGGTGCTAAAAACAAAGCTGTCTCTAGGGCAGCTTGTAGGCTTTGCTAAAATTGCGATGTGAAATGCGGGTCTTAGTTTGACACGACGGACATCGGGATTCCATGAAGGCGAACGATCTCCCGAATATATTTTTGACTCAGAGCTTCAAGCTTCGCAGAAGATCAGACGGGAAGGAAGTGTGCAAACTTGGTGAGGCAGTCCACAATTACCTAGATGGTGTCATGTCCTTAAGGTGATCTCGGTAGTCCGGAGACGAAATCCATAGTTATGTGGTCCCACTTCCATTGCGTTATTTCTAGTGGCAGAAGGGTTCGTCCTGGTCTCTGGTGTTTTTCTTTTTCTTATTGGTAGATAAGACATCTGGCTACGAAATCTGCTACTGCTACGTCTCGCTTCATGTCGTTTCACCAATAGTGTCTTTTTAAGTCTTTATACATCTTTGTCCATCCTGGGTGAACAGCAAAGGGTGACTGATGTTGCTCTTACAGGACGTCTCTTCTTAGATCTTCAATGTCCAATACGAATAACCGTCCTAAGTAGGTTAGTTGCCCATACTTGTTGACTACCGAACCTGTAATAACCTATACCTTAGAAAGCAATAAAAATATAAATATAATTGGAATCGAGTTTTTCTTTTAGAAACGTGGACCCAATTTCTTGAGCCAAGACTCTGAATAATTTGAGAATAGTTTATCCTAATCGTATAGCATTCAGAAACTAATGATAGAAATAAATGAATAATAATTAATTAGGCACAAAATAAAAAATTCCTAACAAAACCTTGTACTTAATTTTAAAATCAAAACTCAGAAATTTACATCATATAAAAATAATAATAATAATAAATACCACTTATTAAAATTTTGAGATAAAACTATATTATATAGTTCGAAAATTTTCATAAAAATTTTAACTATATAATAAATTATAAAAATACATTAAAATTTTATATTTAATTTTTGATAATGTTCAAAAACTAAAATTTTACATAAAAAAAGCTACGTGGTAGAATTTACATTGCCTAATTCCATCCGTCAATTAACAAACATGCAAAGTGGCAATAGGTGATACATCTGTGCTTCCAAAATTAATATAAAAGGGCCCCGTCCATTCCTTTGATTGAGTTTATGTTTGGATTAGTTTTTTTTTAAAGTTGTTTGATTTTTTTATTTTTTTATAAAAAAATAGATATCAAAATATGTAAAAAAAAGTTAATTGATGTCAAATAAGTATATTTTTTAATATGTTTTTTTAAGTAAAATTTTTTTAAAAAGTTAATCCAAACATAGGTCAAATATACAATTAAAGAGTAAACTAAATGAGGGAAAAAATTAAAGAAAAAGAAGGTTTTAGCCTGAATAAGAAACATTGAAGAAAGCTAAAGTAGAAGACCAGCGCGGGGGAGGAAGCCCCGAACCAGGTTGCGCCACCCACGCCTCTGCCAAACCACCGTCGAGCATCACTCACTGCCGCGGATACTAGACCACCACAACGCCATCACTTTTACCCGTCGCCGCCACCCTTTGACACCGCCGACCACCACTAACCGCCGGTGTCCCTCTCATTTTCTCTCTCTCTCTCCTGATCTCTCTCATCTCTCTCCCTCACATCTCGGTTTTCTCTCTCGATCTCTTCCTTCCACCGCCAACCACCAACCATCATCCACTACCACACCAACATCAACCACCACCCCACCCCCCATCACCACGTAAACCACCTCCAAACCCGCCACCCTTGTGAGACCCTGACCCGTTTTTTTTTTCGGTATTTTTCGACGCGCGTTATGTGTTTTCATTCGAGCATATTTTTACTACTTTTGATGCATGATCGGGCTTAGATATGCATGCGGGGTAGGTTCTCGGGACTATGGGTCGTTGTGGCGCGATTTTTAAAAAATTTCAAAAAAAGATATTTTGGAGGCCTATAAATATCCGGCGTTAGATATTTTCATAAAGATATTTTCCAAAACTTCTCCAGTAAGTTTTTCGTTTTCTCTCTACCTTCTCTCTATGTTCTCGGGGGCCCACGGCTCGATTTTCAACGATCTAACAGCGAATCCTTGCTTTTGGCGTCGTGGGCTACGTCAAATTTTAATTCCTACGAAGCTCAATTTTGCACGTGATTCGAGGCATCGAATTTTGAACTCACCGAGGTAGAATTCTAGACCCTACTGCTGTATAAGGGTGTTATGGGTAAACGTGGGTGTTTTTAGCATGCAGATTGCTATAGATCTACGTTTGTTTTAAAGTTGGATTTTTGGGTTTAAAACCTTATTTTGGCGATTTCGGTGGATGAAATCGGGTGTCGGGAGTTTTTTTTGAGATCTTGGTGTTAGGTCTAGGTGTGTGGGTGTTCACGAATGTTGGTTTGGAGTTTGGAGGCTTCGAATCGAGGTTTAGATGTAGAAACCCGTAGCTCAGAAATTGCTTCTACCGTGGTTCGGTCGACTGAACCATAGGGTTCGGTCGACTGGACCAAGGGGTTCGGTTGACTAAACTGTGTGTTTTGGCATTTGGTGGTTTTCCAGTAGGGTGTTCGGTCGACTGGAGGTGTGGTTCAGTCGACTGAAGTTGTGGGCTGTTGGTTTGTGGTTTTGGGCTGGTTCCTTGGTTTTCGATCGGTAGCCTATGGTATTCAATTGATTAATTTATGAAAATTACTCAATTTAAATACATGTGGATTCCTTTTGGGGTTTGGTTCGTTATGCGGTGGTTTCGGGGGTCGTGTTATGGCCTCAGGTGCGCGTTTGAGTGTCTCCCTCGTGGGTGATGTCCTTGGTAGATGCGGCTTGTTGATGCACGGTTAGGTGCGTGGTTTGATGTTGGGTTTGTGTTGGCATGGGAGAGCGTCGTGGGTCTGTGATGGCCGTGTTGGGTGTGTTTGGGCCAGGGTTGGTCGTGTGGGTTGTCCCCGTGGGTGGATGTCAGTTTTTTTGGGTGGTGTCGTGATGTGGTTTTATGTGGTTATGTGCATATTTATAACTTTTTAATTATGTACGGAATATGTAAGTGAATTACATGAGATGATATCGTTATGTGTAACGTGGTTTATGCTTTAAAATCTAGAGTTTTATATGCATGTGACGTGGTTTGTAGAACGTCGTGTTGATACATGGTTATATACTTTAAATACTGGTTTAGGTTTGCATATATGTATGAAATGGATTAGATGAATCTGTGACCCAGTAGATGTAAATCCTGGTTGATGATGCACATGTGCGTGTGTGGGTGTATGAGGTAGGCTGCGAAAGCTGGTGCACGAGGTAGGCTACGAAAGCCGGTGTATTTGGGGCTGCGGTCCTTCGATGAAAATCTGAGAAGATGCATTAGTTGGTGTTGTAGTCCTACGGTGAAAGTCCGTGAAGATATGTGTTGCATGGGTTGCGTGCGTGGTGTGCGATATCTGACGGATTGAAACGAGATCCTGATGAGGCACATGTGTGGGTCTGTGTGCGATATCTGAAGGCTAAAATGAGGTCCTGAAGAGGCACGTGTTCATGGATTGCATGTACTGCATTTTGGGACCAATAGACCAATTTTCTTAAAAACTGTATTATCGGCTTACGGGAGTCGAAATACTGTATTAATGGCCTGCGGGAGTCGTAATACTCAAATCGTTTCCAGGGATCTGATGAGTCGACAAATGGTTTTTATCCTCGCTTTCCCTTGCATGTGAAATGGTTTTCTGGCTCTGGTGAGTCGTGATCTAAAACGCTTTTCAAATTGTTTTATTGGCTTGAAAGAGAGTCAAAAACTGCACTTCGTTTATCAGCATGTTTAGCTTATACTGCATATGTTGTTTTGAATCTGCTGAGCTTTTGCTCACGGTGTGGGATTTGCTTTTCTTCAGGTACCGGTCACGGAGATTGATCTGGAGGTACTGAAGAGGCGGAACAGTGTAGTCTTCTTTTTTGCTAGTTTTGTTACATGTATGTTATAACATGTTTTACGGGCGTTGGAGCTGTGTAATGTTGTCGTTTAGCGTTTATATACAATGCATGTATGGTTTATTTTAAGAGTGTATTCTCGGATTGGGTGTATATTTGGTTGTTTCTAGGTGTTTCACGTGGCCCGGAGTTTGGGGCGTGACAACCCTCCCCACCATATATCTCGGCTTCTCATCCATCCTCCACCAAACAATTACCAACCACCACTCGCCGCCACCCCACACCACCATAGAACTCTCACGGGATCACCATGACCACCCCGAACCACCCAGAACCGCTGATTAACCAAGTATCCATTTCGAAAATTTTCAAAAAAATAGCTTCACCGAGTCATCTTTGGCCACTCGCCGCCGCCACCACGGACCTCTAAATATGCCGCCATAAGTTTAGTTAGAACCATCACGCAGTCACCTTCGTATAGCAACCAACCAACGCCAATTCTGAGATTTGAATTGTCCATACGACGAGTCCAAAATTGAACGAAAAAACTCAAACCCAACCTCCACCAGCGCGTGTTCCTTCATGTAATTTTTTCCAATTGAAGTAAAAATTTGTCCCCAACGGGTCATGCATAGTAAGATGGCAACTAAATTATGTTAAAGTTGTCTTTTTTTTATGAGGCATGCTACAGGTCACAAATATTTTGACCAAAAATATTGACCGAATCATAAACACTCCCTTTCTCTCTGCTTGTCTCTCTCTCCCGTCACTCTCTTTCTCTCTTTCTCCTCCATTCCCTCTCTGAACAGCCACCTCACCATGAGCAGAATCTTAACTAGATTCAATGGGTGATTGAAGGCTGGCGGCGGTGAAGCGGCGATGGGGTCGCCGGCGGTGGACATTAACTGCAGGTTATTTTACAATTAGATACTAAGAGAGAGAGAGAGAGAGAGAGAGAGAGAGAGAGAGAGAGAAATTTTGAAATCGGATTTTGGCTTTTGATTTTTGACTTTTGGCTTTTAGGCAGAGAGAGCCATCGGCTATGGAAGATTTAAACGATTCCGCTTCTGTTGATATGGAAACAATCTGTCTCAACGGAGAGGTTTGATATAATATCGAAACAATCTGTCTCGGCAGAGAGGTTTTATATAATATACATTCGCACATCTATATTCATATATAATTTTATTTTATTATTTTATTATTTTTAAAATATTTTTATAGATTCACATTTGCTGTATTTCGATACTGCATTTCTGAATAGTTTGATGTCTTAGTTTATAGTGTATATTTAATTGCCTGGAAGTGCTGGAAGAGCTGCCATTGCTTTACAAACAAACTGTGAGATCATTATCACACACGAATATACCAGTGAGAATGTTCTCACAGTTTGTTAACACTGAGAATATTCGGAAAAAAATCTCTCCTCATTTACCTCGTTCCCCGACGCTAAATCAAATAAAAGAGCTGTATTTTGAGGCATAAATCTCCAGAGTTGATTGCAAGAAGTATGCACAGCAAAATATCCGAATGCTCTAATTGCCTTGCAAATAAACTATGAGAACATTCTCACACACACACACCAGTGAGAATGTTCTCACAGTTTGTTAACACTGAAAATATTATCACAGTTTTAAACATTGAGAATGTTCTCAGTATTTTTTACTTCGAATGCAATTAATTTATTATTTTGGTCTTTTTTATGCATTTTTATGATCGAAATTATTTATTACGTAATATTTTTTAAGTAGATTATTTTGATAAAAAAAATTAAATTAATTAGATATTAATAGTTTTGTGAGTAGATCACATTTGTTGAAATATAAATGAATGGTAATATAATTTTACAAAAAATAATGATAAAAAAAAATAATCAAATCATGTAGTTAAAAATATACAATTAACTTAATTTTTTATGTTAGTAATAAAATTAATAAATACTACAAAATAAACGATTTTATTATAAAATAAATGACTTGCACAGATGGACTCCAATATGCCATGATGCAAGTGACAATGTCAATGATGTATGGTATGGATCTCAAATACAACTATCTATAGCATGACATCAACTAGTATGGCATGATTCATGGTACAACGCACAAGGCAAAAGGTACAAGTATGTGAAGCATAAGCTATCATTATCAAGATATGATTCAAACATGATAGCATGAGTTCTAATTCATCATACATTCACTTAAAACACTAATCAACTAATTCAAATCAATAATCATACAAAAACTCGGGTATCACAGTGATAGGTACTCAAACATACACTTAGCAATTTTAAGGCCAAAACCAAGTATTAAATTAAAAGGGGTGACAAGTTTTGGGTTATCTAGACTTAGAATCAAGCTATGATTTTTATATACCATTTAGATAAAAATATTTTCTACAACTCTCATATTTAACAATAAGGCCAAATCCTAAGGCAAATGGGTGAACATTTTATCTTAAGCAAAAACGGTTCAGCACTTACTTCAAGATTTTACCAAAAACATGTTTCTGTTGCTCTTAGTTTTGGGATATCAAATGACGTCCAAATGAAGCCATTTGTTAGTATGTCCTAGTCTAACATGTCCCCTACAAGTTTCATGTTTTGAGCTAAGGGTAGTTGTTTGAAACAAGTTGGACTTTTTGGACATTAATAAAAGTAGGTTCTGTCAGCCGCCAAAACTCAGTAGAGCCGGTTTTGGACAGATGGTTTCAAGCGGTTTTGGGATATCATCCAGAGGCTTTAAGGTCTGATTTTAGGGCAAAAAATATTTCAATATGTTAACTACAATGTTCATGTAGACCTTTTCTGGAATAGGTTACTAAAAATAAGTGTTTTGGGCTATATAAAATTATGTGACAGAATGTTCCTCAGGGGCTGAAATTCAATAGAGACTTTAAAAGGGGTTTTGACCTCTCAAACCGCAATATTTTGTTCTCATTTTCTGTAGGTGGATATATATACATGTTATCTACAACTTTCATGTTTTGGCCAAAGTTCGGATCACACTCTAAACTAGGGTTTCCAAGTCGGTAGTGTTGACTGGTCAGAAAATGACACACTTTGGTGACATTGCAATATCTTGAGTTCTAGTTATGAAAATGAGTTGAATCCAACTTTGGATGAAAGATAAAATAAAAATATAACTCAGGACATAAAAATCAAGGTTAGATCAATTTTCTACATTGAGTTATGGTGTTTCAAATCTCCGGGCAGAAACATCAAAGTCCTTAAAAATCATGCCTCTTAGGGTTCGAGTCCTCTACTTATGTCATGCCAAGTTTTCGTTTTATTTCTTTGCATGATTGTGTTTTAGACTTTAATATAAAGGCTCCAGAACACTTATATGTCATCAAACTCAAAGATAACAACATACAACAATATCTCATAACATTCACAAACATAACAGCCCCTA
>JAOTRH010389386.1:0-35345 GCA_034768845.1 Heliamphora exappendiculata
AAATAAAAAGAAAAAAGTCTAACTTTAACCCGACTTAAAATGGGTTGCTAAATGAGGCCTTATAGCTAAAATTAATAGCACTAAAATAAAAATTATAAGTAATAATTTTGTCAAATATCCCAGAATATGGTTGACAAGTTAAAGTTAGACTACTTATTTTATTTAATAATTTTAAATTAAATAAATAAATAAATAACTCTGTGGCCGCTAAATATTTTTAAATTTTTTTGACAAAGTCTAAAAATTTTCTTTAAGTCAACAACTAAACGAGAACATAAATAGTAAAAGAAAAAATATTTATAGATACTGGGGCGAAGCCAAGATTATAATTGAGTGAGGGCAAAATTTTCAAATCATATATTGTATTTGATAATTTTAAAAATTAATTAAATTAAAGTATTAATCAAAATATTCATAAAATTTGACTTTTCAATTTATCATAACAACTTTTCATACATCAATTAGTCACTCATTTTATTATAAAATCGATCATTTACAATCTTTATAGTAGAAAATATATTTTCTATTGTGATTGTTACAACTGATAAAACTAATATGCCAATGCCTAAGTTAAAAGTTTGTAAGCCAATTGGTATTTTCTTGTGGTCTTAAGTATCTTTTGAACAAATTTGTTAATTTCTTTTAAATTTAGAAGCACAAGATTAAAGCGTATATTCAAGATAAAATTTTTAAATTAATAAAAAATTACTCATATATTAACATTAAAAAATTTTAAATAAAATTTGGTAACATAGATCACTTTATCTTTATTAACTCTTTAAAAATTTTAAATAATAATGAGATCTAAAAATAATATGTGATGTAAAAATAGTGATTTTTTCTTTTTATATAGAAGAAAAAAATGAGAAAAAATTAATAAAGGAAAAAAATTAATTCAAACGAAACAAAATTATAAGTTATTAAAATATATAATATAAAACTAAAAATTTGTAAAAATTGAGTGGGACCCTTAATAGCTCGATCCATGGGATATCAACGTTAACACCACCCAAAAGTTTTTGCTATTGTCAAAATAAAACATAACAAAAAAGAAAGAAAAATACGCATGAATAAAAGGTTATACAATTTATAAAGCTTGATGTACTGTCATTTAATGATGCAATAAAAAATATTTTAAATAAAATAATATTAGTTATTTTTATTAATTAATTCTTTGTTTGAGATATCTAAAAACTTAGCCTTGAAAAGATTTAATTTTTTTTTAAAAAAAAGAGAAAGTAAAACAGTTGGATTTTTTAAAATAATTTGTTTAATGTAGCTTTTATTAATTTTTTATTAAAATATTTAATATGTTCTTATTTTTTATTTTTAAGTTTTAAGGTTTGAGATAATGACACAATTTGTTTTAGAATAAAGTTAATTTTTTATTTAAAAATATTATTGTTATTTTATTTTAAAATATTAAAGTATTTAGAATGTATAAAGATTTTTTTCTTAAATAAATTAATTATCTTTTTAAAAGAACCAAACTAAAAAGTAATCACTAAAGATGGTTGTGTCCAAGCGTTGGATACTTGCTTATTTTTTTATTTAATTTTGTTTATTTTTATTTTTAGTAAAAAAAATGTATTATTTAATCAAATTATTTTATTTTTTGACTACACTCATCGAGACGAGCCAAAAAAATAAAATTTTTTTATCAAAATATAAAAAGTTTAAGAAAGACAAAAATAAGTGAAAATAAATTAATAAATCAAATTTTATGTTGCTTATTTTTGTTTTTAGTTTACTTTCTTCATTTTTTAATAAAAAAATTTATTTTTTAAGTTCATCTTATGGAAACAATTAAAAAAAATAAAAAATTTACTTAAATAAATAAAATTTTTAACATTTAGTCCAAACTTAGCCATGTGTGGCAGCTAATGGGTAAAAGGCAGAAGACCAACCTCACTCTTCAGGCTGCCAAGCCAACTGTATAGCTTCAGTTTTACATCAAATATTGTGCAAGCTTCAGTGTTTCAGACTCTGTTCTGTCTGCTTTTGGTGATGGCTTGATGTGGAAACAAAGCTAACAATTCAATTCAATTTTATTATAGATTCAAATTAAATTAAATTTTTGTCTTAATTAATTAAAATTATTTATATAAAAAATTTTAAATCACTATATGTTATTAAAGGTTATATTTTCAATAATATTAATAACTTTATATCCTTTTTTGATACAATATCTCATACTAATTTAGATTTACTACTATTTCTAGTATTTTTATTTTTTAAGATCTTTTACTTTTATTTATTACTGCATCAACTGGTCTACGTTGTATATGTCCAAACTACTTTAATTTATTTTCTCTTAACTTATTTTTAATTTGTTCGACTCCTACAATTCTACAAATTTTTTTATTCTAAATTTTATCTTTTATAATCTTATCACATATTCGCTTTAACATTCTCATTCCAGTAATACTTATCTTAATTATGTGATCCGTCTTAGTGGTTCAATATTTTGTCTCATATATAATGATTAGATTAATATTTGTCTTATAAACTTTTTAATTTAATTTTATAGTTATTCGTTGATCACATAGAATGCAAAAAATATCTAGATCTCTACTTGAACCAATTAACTTTGATGTGATAGGTTACATCATTTACAATCTCTTCATTGTTATTAATAATTGAACCTATATAACAAAATATTTACTCTCAGGTATCTCTTTAGTTATTTCTTGTTTTTGAATTTTTACTTCTTCAACATTAATACTACTATTATTACTAAAATTATATTTTATATATTCAGTCTTATTTTTACTTAAAATATTTTTATCTCTAAAAATTATCTCTGCATTTCTAACTTAGTGTTAACTCCACTCTTAATCTTATCTACTAAGACAATATTATCAGCGAACAATATACATCATGAAATATTATCTTAAATATGTCTAATCAGTTTATCCATAACTAAAGTAAAAAAAAAAGAATTTAAAGCCGATTTTTCGTATAATTCTACTGTAATCGAAAATTCACTTGTTTCTCCTGTCAGTAATCTAATTGTGTCATGATAGCTACATTACACATATCTTTTATCACATCAATGTTCTCCTTTGTCACTTTATTTCTCTTCAACATCCACTATATAATATCTTTAGCCACTCTATCATATGCATTTTTTAAGTCTGTAATAACTATATAAAGATCTCTTCTTTTCTTTATACTTTTATATTGATCTCCTTAACAGGTGAATTGCTTCAACAATTAACCTAGCTAGCGGGCATAAAAATAAATTAATTATGTTATATTATTGTTGTTAATATTAGATGATGTTCAATTACTCATTCTTATAACTTCATTGCATTACTCATTAACTTAATACCTCTATAATTATTATAATTTTTAACATCTCTTTTACTTTTATTTATAGGTATTATAGGCTCTGTTTGGGTAAACTAATTTATTGGCTTATTTGGTTTATAAGTAAAAAATAAGCTATGTTACCCAAACGAACCAAATAAGTCAAATTTTAAGCAAATAAAAAAATAAGTCAATAAGTCAAATAAGCTAAAAATACCCGAACGAACCAAATTTATTTAAGCAAATAAGTCAAAAATAAGCCAAAAAAGTCAAAAATCACCCAAACGAATCAAGTTTAAACGAAGTGACTTATTTGTGTCACCCAAACGAAATAGTTTATTTATGTTTTAGCTTATTTGCTTATAAACAAATAAGCAATAAGCTGCCCACCTAAACAAGGCATAATACTCTTTCTCCATTCTTCGAACATTTTTCTAGTTATTATAATTCTATTAAATAACATTGTTAACCAAGATACTCCCACTTTGCAAAGACATTTTTACACTTTCACAAGCATACCATCTCATTCTATAACCTTACCTAATTTTATTATCTTCATTAGAGTTTACACTTCAAATTTTTTTATTCTGCAATAGAACTTATATTCTTTAATTTTATCCGAATTTTTAGATTCCTCTCATCTAGATCTTTTTACATATTTTTTATTTAATAATTTCTCAAATATGTTTTTTTTCCTTAATCTTTTCATCCTTCACTAACACCTTAGAATTCTAACTTTTTATATATTTAACTTGAGTAAGATTTTTTGTTCTCTTTTCTCTCCACGTAACGAGTTTATATATGTTTTTTTTCTCTCTTTACTATCTAATCTAGCATAAAAATCATTATAAACTTTCAATTTAACACCTATAATGGTTCTCTTAACGTCCTTATAAGTTTGTTTATAACTTCTAAAATTGTATTCATTTCTATACTTTTACCACCTTCTAAAACATTCATTCTTTACATTTACTATGGCTTGAACATCGTCATTCTACCACCAAATTTTCTTAGTTATAGATCATCCCTTTCGACTTTCCAAAATTTCTTTCGATATCATTTTAATATATTATGACATTATACTCCACATATTATTATTATTATCTTCTTTCAATCCCACCTTATTTCTTTACATATCTTGTTCTTAAAAAGTATATAATTTCTCACATTTAAAATTCCACCATCTAATTTTTGAAATTTTATTATATTTTCTCGCTTTAAGTTGTCACTTAATGTCGATATTTAATACCACAAGTTTATGTTGTGATTTTAAGATCTCTTCAAAAATAACCTTGCAATCATTACATATTTGGCAGTCTACGTTTCTAACATGAAAATAATATACTTGACTTTTATGAAGCGTACACTTAAAAGTTATTAAGTATTTTTTCTTGTTTTTAAAAAATGTATTGGTTAATATAAGATCGAATGTTACTATGAAGTCTAAGATCCCATCTTTAGCCTGTTTTCTATCACAAAAATTAAATTCCTCATGAACCTTCCCATATTCGTCTCTCTTATTTTCTACATGGCATTAAGATTTCCACCTATAATTATTGTCTCCTATTGGTATTTGTTGAACCACTTTATCCATTTTGATTTGAAAATTATCCTTTAATATGATCATTCAATCCTACTTGAGGTGCGTAGGTACTAATCACATTATCTATAGTTTCTTCAATTATCACATTAACTATGATTTCTTCAATCACATATTTAATTAAAATTATTCTATCTTCATTTCGCATTTGTGTTACTACATTATCTTAAATGTTCTTTAGATACTTACTAATTCTACACCATTTTTATATCTCTCATTTTTAGTATAATATATTTTAGAAAAATTTAGGGTTAGGTCTTTTTTTTGTAGTAAAATTAGTTTTATCTCATCCAACTTTTTTTATTGGAATTAGTCTTCTCTCAATTTTATTTCTTTAAAATACCCTTAAATTATATTTTCAGAAGCTTTTATTGACCAAATTTCTTCTTAAACGGGAATAAAAAATCTCACTTCTAAAATCTCTTATAAAATCTCTCCTAAAATCTCACGCTGCAATCACTACAACCTTAGCTCTGTCACCGCCGCCGTCGAGGTGTCGCAGTCATCGCCGTTGTCACCGTCATCCTCTCTCATCATTGCGGTCATCATCCATCACTGCAACACAATCTCAACTAATACATGTATCAATTGTCACTCTGCCTTGAATTTTTTATGTTTCTGAAACACAAACTTAATTGATATATGAATCAGTTGGCACTCTGCATTGATTTTTGCATGTTCCTACAATACAAACTCACTGATACATGTATTAGTTGTCATCTTACGCTGAAATTTCCCTGATCATGCAGCACAAACTCAATTAGATAAGTTAAGATTCACATTGTTAAGATGTAAGTGATAAAATTATCAATTAAGGTTCACCGCCTTGCTCAACCCCACGCGAAAAACTCCAGCTCTTAAAAACCTTAGAGGTGACGATGACAAACAAAGTCGGCCAGTGAGGACGATGGCAATGGAGGACGATGGCGAGGGAGGACGACACCTTGCTCAATCTCTTATCTCTGGTTGGCTGTCTTGCTCGACCCCCACACAGAAAACCCTAGCTCTCAAAAACCTTAGGGGTGACGGCAGCAACAAAGCCGATGAGGGGGAACGACGGCGTGGGAGAACGACGGTGATGGAGGACGACGACAAAAGGACAGATTGCAAAGATGGAGAAAGACAAGATGGTGGTGAGGAGGGCGCCATAATTGAATGCAAAATCCTACAAATTTGGTATATACTAAAAATGCGGATATATGATTTCAATTTCCTATACTCAAGGGAACGTTATCTACTTATTTAGAAAATTCCTATGTATCACGCCACCCATGATACACACCATATATATATAACCGAATTAAATAGGGCTACATTAGTTCTGCAATTTCATTAATTTTTGAAAAACGTTTAAATGCAACAAAAAAAATGATAGAACTAAAACTCTCAAAACACTTACAAATATGACTAAAACTCAAATAATCCTATATTTTATATTCTTTATTATCTATTTTATTTAATTTCTCCTTTACTCATTTAGTTTATTGTATGTACACTATACTAGTTTTCCTATTAATCATATAATCAACTAATTTTATTATTTTACATAGTTAAATTTCTTATATAATCCAAGTTGCTAATTTAAGTCTATAATTTTGAACTAACTTTTTTACCTGCGCTTATTTAGAGAGACGCAGGAATCCTTACTCATTTTTCACTACACTCAGACGTAGGGATGGCAACGAAGCAGATTTGGAGCAGGGGTGTATTCCCTCACCTTTACCCCGTTTATTAGAGGTGCAGGGTCATTAGGAAAAAATAATCGAGGAAATGACGGGGCGAGGGCGGGAGTATTACGAATGTTGGAGAAATATTACAACACAAGATACATGCTCGGTAATTTAGAAAATACATCTTTATTAACTTTCAAATATTACAATAACAGAGTTTACAGAAAACTGAATTGCAGAAATAACATGAACAGAATATGCAAACCGAGTCTTGCAAATACAGTTTTCTTAAAAATGATTCACCGCCTACCGAGGGTGTTGTAGGTTTCTCCATCGGCGTCACTCTCCTAGGATAAAACAGTTAACTCGAACGTTGGAACACCTCCAAGGATCGGCTACTTGAACATACTTCGCCTGTCTTTCTCTTTCTCACCCTCACAGCTTTAAAATCTCAGAATTTGTCTCTATTTTCTGCTATTTCAGTCTTACCTTTTCAGTTTCTATCTTTTCCTTTATCTTCTCCTCTTCTCAGAATAACATATAAGATTTATATATATAGTCATTCTCTCATGGGGGTTGCACATACCAAATGAATGGTAATAAATTAAAAAATCAATTGGTCAATTGAATTCAGAGATCAATTTTGGCCTATTGATTTCATAATTTAATTTAGGGTTACAAAGAATTAAATTACTAATAAATTCTGTCAATTGAATTCATATAGCCAATTGAATTCTACCTCTACCAGCCAATTGAATTCATATTGCCAACAACGAAAAATATATATTTTTACTTTAAAAGATATTAATACTAACAATAATGACATAATAAGATATTAAAATAATAATATTGATCGATAACTTGAATTAAAAATTAAAAAAATAAGAAATAGAAGTGAAAAATTAAAAATAAGTATAATATTTTTGTATTTTAGTTCTATTATATTTTTAAAAAATAAAATTTATATACATGTTTATATATTAAATATATTTAATTTATTTAATCAGGGGCATGGCGGAGAAAAATGGACAAGAATTGAAAATACCGCCCCTACCTATTACCTAACAGGTGCGGAAGAAACCCGTACTGGCACGAGAGGAGTAGGGGCAAGGCGGGGACATGTAAAATTGTCATTCCTACTCAGGCGTTGATGCAGTCCCATTGCCTATTTTTCGAAACGGCCAAAGTTAAGCGCAAACTAGTGTCACTTAAGGGGGACATCCTAGCATTGATATGCAAATTATTTGGATTCATATTCATATAAATTTGACAAATTTTTAACGTTCTGGTTGTTAGTTACCTCACGCACTAACTCTTCTATTTTCTCTTAACTTATAAGAACTAACTATATAAGATATAAGACTTTAAATACTTTTTTTTACTTATTTTAAAATAAGATTTTATAAAATATATATTTGTCGAATATATTTTTCTTAATTTTTTAAATAAATAAAAATATATATTTAAATTATTATAAAAAAATAGAAAACTATAAATATTACTAAACTAGACCGAAATAATTGCTCCTTTTAAAAAGTCTCCATCTCAGCTTCCTAGTTATTTGCCTTTGGTTTTCACACACACGACATATCCCATACCCTACACCGTCCAAATCACGAGCAAAAGATTATTTAATATTTGTGTACAAATTATTCTGATCTTGCAGCTGCATCCCACGTTTCAAGAATGAATTTTGATTGCCTACAATTTCAGCATTAATGTTACTAATAATTATATTTTTACTAAGAGCCTCTTTGAGATAGTTTTTATGTGGATTATTTTGTTAAAAAATCAATTTTTAAGTTTTACTGTTTAATTTTCAACAAAAACTATCTAACTTTTTTTTTTATCTTTTAATTTAAGAAAAAAAAATATCAATACATATCTTAAACGCAGTAATTTTTTTTCAAATAAAATTACTATAATACTATTATATAAAAAGTCAATCCTATTTGCAAAAACAAAAAAAGGCCGTGCCAATATCCCAAATACTATAACTTAAAAGTTAAAAGTAATGATATTTTAGACATTTTAATAAAAAGCAAAAAATTCAAAAAGCTACTACAAAAAATTATCCCAAACAATCTAACTTTTTTTATTTCTCTTTTTTCTATAAAAAATTAAATATCTTAAAAGCCAAATTTTTTAGATATCCCAAACATGTACTAAAATATTTACTTTAAAATACTATTTTATACAATTTTCACACATTTTTAATATATTTTTAAAATTATTCAATGTTTTTTTCTCTTCAAGAGTGTATTTTAGTACACATTTAGTGTATTTTTTAGTGTTCTAAATTTATTCAAATTTCATATATAAGTGAATAAAACATACAGAAGATATGTGAACTAATTACGGGAAGAACCCAATTTCTCTCTAGTTCTTTAAAAAAATTAGATGGTTATGTTGGCCTATTTATAGGCCTAACTTTGGTTTATTTTGATAATTTAAAATATTTATTTTATTATTCCTAATGTATAGATCGCTCATGCAAAACCTCAAAATAAACAAATATTAGTAAGTGACTCAGAAAATTGTATATCCTTTCTAAAAAATGTAAAGATACCACTTATAGCCTATTTGAGCTAGCTTTTAAGTCAATTTTTTTTATTTATAAAAAATTAGCTTTTAAATTGCACTATTTAATTTTTAAAAAAAGTTAATTAATTTTTTTTATCTCTTAATCTAATAAAAAAAACCAATTCATATTCTAAACACTCTAATTTTTTTTAAAATAAAATTATTATAATACCTTTACATAAAAAAGTCTACATTACTCACAAAAATAAAAAAAAATTTGCCAATATCTCAAATATTACAATTTAAAAATTAAAAATAAAAATATTTTAAATATTTTAATAAAAAAATAAAAAGCAAAAAAGCTAATACAAAAATTATCCCAAACAATTTCACTTTTTTTAGTTCTCTTTTTATTAAAAGAACTACACATCTTAAAAACCAAGTTTATCTTTAAAACACATAAAATAAAATGTAATTTATAAACTGAAGAGAAGTTTTATTTTTAGTAGCATTACTAATTTAAAACATGAAAATTATTCTAGATATTTGTTGCTCTTGTTCAATTTCACAATTTCTTCAATATTTTTTTTCATTTTCATCCTAATCAAATAAAAATAAAAATGAAATTCTTATCTCATCCGCCACCCCTAACCCACTCATGGGATCACTTCCCTTCAATACCAAAACCCTTCAACATCGCCCAAAATTTTATTTTATAAATTTTAAGTGAATTTATAATGATAATTTAAATTATTTATTTTATATGTCTTATATAATAAATCATTTACGTAAAATATTACTTTGATCGAATATTCATAAATATATAAATAAATAATAATTTATTACACAAAATGAACTATATAACTTAATAACTCATTTTAAAATAAAATCGTTCATTTTGTACAATAAATTATTATTTATTCATATATCTATGAATATTCAATCAAAGTAAATATATACATAAATAATTTACTATATAAAATTTAAAAAATAAATAATTTAAATTATTATTATAAATTCACCCAACACCCATAAAATAAAATCTTGAACCGTCATTAGAGTCCTGACCTTTTAGGAGAAGGGACTCCCCTTGCGAGTCTTGGCCTAGAGGAGAAGTGAACCCCACCCCTCCCCCCTTGCTATTTCTATCAATTGTGATCTTAAAAAACTATCACCCAATCATTCTTAAGGGAAATAGAAGAATAAGGAATCATTTGGAATAGTTTTTTTTATGTTCTTGATAAATTATTTTTATATAAAAGTTCGTTTGGAAATTGGTTTTAAACTGAATTTTTTTGACTTAAAGCAATTTTAAGCAAAAAATATAAAATGTTCATTTTGTTGAGATATAAGTGACTTTTGCTTAAAGTTGTTATAATTTTTAAAAATTTATTTTTAGATAATTTTATATCAATATAGATCTTCTTTAATAGATTTTAACAAGTATATTTTAAAAATAGAATTTATAAAAAATATATATGTATAATAAAAATTATGATATTCTTAAAAAATATAAAAAAATTTATGTAAAAAATAAAAAAACTAAAAAATTTTGAGTTGAAAAATGACGTTTTTGACTTTTTGAACTATTAATCAAAAGGCAAAAAGCCAGTTGCAAAACAAGGACTTAGTTTGAACGATAATAGTTTTTTAGATTTCTTATTATGAAAATATATTCAAAAAAATAAAAAAAATTTCAAATAAAATAAAAAAAGAATCACTCTAAAATTTTATAAGACTTTTTTTTAATGTTTAGTTAACTTTTTTCAACGTTAATAAAAATAATTATACTTTAAATTTTTTTCATGAGAAATTAAAAGTTTAGATTAAAATATAAAAAGAACAAAAAAATAAAGAAAAAAAAAGCTATTTTAATCTTCGTCTATGTGGTATATCAAAATATTAAGATTTTAATCTAATGGCCAAACTTTTGTTTACACTTTTTTCTCTTATATTATTATTATTATTTTTTTTTTGCTCTTTGCTCTACTCTCTCAATAAATAACCCTCAACTCTTTCCATTTTAAATTTAATGTTTCTTTCATTATTTAAAACTTTTTTCTTTCTCTCTCATAAAAAAATAGCATAACTCAAAGTATAAAAATATAATTTTTAATATGTATACATATGTACATATACATAATAAAAAATATAAAATGTTTCATACATTTTAATTTTGATATACATTTATTTTTAGGGTGAATTACACTGAACTCTCCTGAAATTTATCAAAACATTAACTATTTCTTTTGTGATTTTTGAAATGTCACTAATCTCCCATCAGATTTAGTTTTTGTATTAAACTAATTCAACTATTAAATTTCAATTAATTACTTAACCAAAACCATCAAACTACTCCAAAATCAAAACTAACCCCCAAAACCAAAATTACCACCACAAAACCATCTCAAGAATATATATATATACATAAAGAGAGAGCATAGAAAGAGAGAGATGGGGCAGAGAGAAGAGAGAGACGGTAGAGACCATTGTTCCATGCCACACGCCACTATTGCACGCAAAAAAAGAGGGATGAAGAGAGAGAGAGAGAGCAAAGGGAGAGAGAGAGGGCGGAAAGCAAAGAAAGAGGGACGGAGAGAGGAGAGAAAGCGAGAGGGTAGAGGGAGAGAGAGAGGGGGCAGAGAGCACACACAGAGAGACAGAGAGAGGAGAGAGAGGAGAGAGATCCGACGATGACTCGACGCTGGTGACGTGCGGTGGCGGTGGCGTGGGGCAGCGGTCTCTGCAGTCTCTTTCTCTGCTCTTTTTCCCTTATATATATATAGTGATGGTTTTGGGATGGTAGTTTTGGTTTTGTGGTGAGTTTTGGGGGGATGATTTTTGTTTAGTAGTTAACGAAAATTTAATGATTGAATTAAATTGATGCAAAAATTAAATTTGATGGGAGGTTAGTGACATTTCAAAAACTACCGGATAGGTAGTTGATATTTTGATAAATCTCAAGGAGAGATTAGTGTAATTTACCCTTATTTTTATTATTGTTTATAGTTAAAATTAAGAGTAAGACTAATAAAATTAATTTTTTAATACTTTTTACTTTAAATAATTAATAAATTGTTTACTATTTAAAATTATTTGTATATTAAAATTATGTTTAAAATATTTTTCGGCATCGCAATTTACTAGTACCAAGAGTAATTATTTGGTAGTTCTAGAGCATCATATGACATTACTTATTTAGTAATCTCATCTAATCATGTAATAAAAAATAAGACTCACCTAGTATGCATCACACATTCTTATTTGTCGAGAGTATTGACAATACCACGTAGAACTTCAAAAGTACTTAGACCTCGTTTGGAAATTTGGTTTTAAGTTAGGTTTTTTTTTTAAATTACTTTAAACCAAATAAGTAAAAAATTTATTTAGTAAACCGTACAAGTGACTTTAAACTAAAAAGTAATAAGTCAAAAAAATAATAAAAAAATTTACTTAAATTTGTTATAATTTTTTGAAATTTATTTTTAAATAATTTTATATTTAATATAAATCTTGTTTGATAAATTTTAACAAGTAAATTTTAAAAATATAATTTTTATAAAAATATATATATATATATGTATATAATAAAAGTTATAATATTTTTTAAAAATATATTAAAAGAATTTATATAAAAATTAAAAACACTAAAAACTTTTAAATTGCTCAATAAAATTTTTTAACTTTTTGAATTTCAAATAAAACGATAAAAAAACCTTAGAGTAGGTTGACAAAGGAGGCTTTAATAATGTCACAAGCATAGGCTAACAGGGAGAACAAAAGCCATTGAACCATTCCACCTCTCTCGTATATCTCCTCCTCAACTCTGTCGGCAGAGTCTCCTCCAATTCAGAATGCTAAAATGTCAAAACCAGTCCACCACCCACACTCTCTCCCCTTCATCATCTTCATCTTCATCTTCTTTCTCCTTTCAATCCATGACTCACACCAGCTCCAACCTTCCCAATCCCAAGCCCTTCTCAACATCCAGCAGCTACTGAACTACCCACCAGCCCTAACCATCTGGAACCAAACCACAGATTTCTGCAACACAGACCCAACCCCATCTCTCACTCTATCATGCTATCAGGACAACATCACACAGCTGCACATCATTGGGTTTGGGGGAAACAAAACTTGGGTTCCTCCATTGCCTCCCAGTTTCTCCTCTGACTACTTCTTCTCCACCCTTTCTACCCTTCCCACCGTCAAAGTCCTCTCTCTGGTTTCTTTAGGGTTATGGGGACCATTGCCTGCTTCCATTTCCATGCTTTCTTCCCTGGAAATCCTCAATATAAGCTCAAACCACTTCAGTGGCTCCATCCCCCAAGAGATTTCATCTTTGAGGAGCCTCCAGACAATCATTCTGGATAACAATCAGTTCACAGGCCAAGTTCCTGGTTGGTTCGGTTCGCTTCCATGGCTGGCTGTTCTGAGCTTGAAGAACAATTCGCTTTCTCGGTCCTTGCCGTATTCCTTGGCAAGTTTACAGAATCTCCGGATTCTCGCACTTTCTAACAACAAATTGTCCGGAGAAATCCCTGGTCTCCTCGGCTTGACAAATTTACAAACATTTGATGTGGGAGACAATCAGTTTGGGCCTCATTTTCCTATCCTCAGTAACAAGATTGTCACGCTAGTCCTGAGGAAAAACAGGTTTGGGTTTGGCATACCAGCGGAATTAAGCTCCTTTTACCACCTCCAGAAGCTGGATGTTTCTTCAAATGGGTTCACCGGACCGTTCCCGCCGCCATTGCTGTCACTGCCTTCGCTTTCCTATCTCGACATCGCCGGCAACAAATTCACCGGAACCCTTTTCAAAAACACGTCGTGCGGCGCCGAACTTGGGTTTGTGAACTTGTCGTCGAATCGTTTGACGGGGGAGTTGCCCGCTTGTTTAAGATCCAATTCGAGCGGAAGGGCGGTGGTTCTTTACGCCGGAAACTGTCTGTCGCAGAGCGGCGGAGAGCAGCGGCCGGACTCGTTCTGCAGGAACGAAGCTCTGGCCGTGAGAATTGTGCCTCAGAAGCTGGGGAGGACGCCGGTCGGCGGATTGGTTTTGGGATCGAGTTTGGTGGGAGGGATTGGCGGTGGAATCGCGCTCTGTGGTTTGCTTTTCTTGGCTACGAGAAAAGTGTTCACCAAACAGGGCGTTAAATCAGCTCGAGCAACGCTGATATTAGAGAAGGTGTCGCCTGTGTACACAATCAAGCTGCTTTCGGATGCAAGTAAGAGCAATAAATTCTGTTTGAATAATGCTCTGGTGATCTCGAAGTTATTAAGGTCTCTTTGTCAATTTAACTTTTAAGTTAATTTTTTATTTAAAATTAATTTAAACTAAATAATTAAAAATTTGTTTGGCAAATGGGTATTTTAAGACAAAAGTCAATAAACTAAAATATTATCGAATCTTGTTTAAAGTCAAATTTTAAATCAAATTTTTTTTTAAAGTCAGAAAAATATTATTATAATTTTTTAAAATTTATTTTTATATAATTTTATATTTATATCGAATCTTGCTTAATATATTTTGACAAATAAATTTTAAAAATATAATTTTTATAAAAAAATATGTGTATAATTAAAAGTATGATATTGTTAAAAAATATATAAAATTATTTATGTAAAAAAGCAAAAAGACAAAGTCTTTAGGTTTTCAAACAAGGTTTTTTTTTTTGCTTTTTTTTTTACTTTAAGCTAATAGGCAAAAAAATCAAATTTCAAATCCTTGTCAAATGAAGCCTAAGTACTTTCAAATTATTATATGGTATTACGTCATTATTTTTGTAAATAAAAAATAGTTAATCACATTAAGTGGGTTATTGTTTATTTTCTACTTACAAAACAAATATGAGCTACTATTATCCTATTTAAAATATTTTTCATTATATAATTAAATGAGAGCACCACGTAAGCCGTAATATTCAGGTACTACCAAATAATTATTAATAGTGATTGTGTTTTGACAATCATATTTAAGTACTATTTAGCATGTGTTTCTCACTTGTGATAGTTCTAAATAAATTGTGGACCATAACATTAGAAATGCAGCACACATGATAGTTATGTGTGTTTGGCAAAGTTTTATGCTATAATTTTTAATTTTTTACTATTAAATTTAGTTATAAGTACAATGTGTTCCAAATACTCATAATTTATACTATAAATTATTATTATTTTTTTTAATTTCAGTTACAAGTTATAATTTTTATCAAATATTTATAATTTCTGTTACAAACTACAATCTATAAGCTACTTATTTCGGCAATACCAAACACCACCTAAATATACTAACTGAGGCATTCCTCATTTATTTATTTTTCATGTCTTAACCAGTGGTAGATGATGGGTATAGAACTGTAACTAAGAATGCTTGGGACATTCCAGTGGGCCCAATGCGTGTTGAAGAATTTTAATAAAAATGAAGTTTACCAAATTAATTAACCATATGGTGCTGGTGCTGTACAATGACAATTTATTAATGTAATTGGTAACTCTATTTTTATCCAAATACTTTTGAGTATGTCACAGGGTAAATTAATTTGGAAAAATAACTTACCATAGAATTATTTACAAATTGTTGTTATGTTAACGAAATAATATGATTTTTTCAAATAATTTTTTTTTCTAGTTATTATTTACTGTTACGAATTAATTAGGCTTATGGTAGTCTATTCAATAATATGACGTTTTTATGAAATTTTTATTAGTATCGAACATATTCCATTAAAAGTTTTCCTATAAATATGAAGCCCTCCTAAATTATTGTATATTATGCGAATAATAAACAAGAAGAAAGTGTTTTAACAGATTTAGAAATACAAAGACTTTCCAAGTGAAATTGTTACCGTCATGTTGGTTTTTCTACGCTTTGATTACATTGTAGGATCCACTTTGTTTGTGAACCGTTCATATTTGTCTAGTAGTTGTAGACATTAGATGAAAAAGGCTGTGGGTGGGATTATATTTTGAAATATTACACTCCATTTGAACTTTTAGGTGGATGTTTAGTAGTTGTGGACATTAGATGAAAAAGGTTGTGAGTGGGATTATATTTTGAAATTATTACATTCCGTTTGAACTTTTACGTGGATGGTTAGTATTTGTGGACATTGGATGAAGAAGGCTATAAGTGGGGTTATATTTTGAAATCATTACACTCCGTTTGAATTTTTATGTGGAGAGCATTAACTCCTTTAGGACATTATCAGACATGTCTCGCATTTTCACATGCCAAATCTTTCCGACTGGTTAATTTTTATTTCTGATAAATTCTACAAATCCTATTAATCTTTTGTGTTTGTGATTTAAAAATTACAATATGACAAAATGTTTTCTCAATAAGAAATACCTTTGAGTGAATGGAACTCCACATACACTTTCTTCTCAAAGCTTTGTGAAATCCCTTTACATTTTGCCACTGAATTCATTTTTGTTATATCCATGCATGTGTGTGTGCATAAATGTATAGATGAGATCACATTAACTCTGACTCAATTGAATGATATGAGGGCTACAATTTTGTTGATTGACTTGCAAATTAATTAGAATTCCGAAACCATCAAACTCCAAATGTGGGCAATCATCCTAGCTAGTATACATGGCATATATGAGTTTGAAGTTTAGTTTGTTTGACTGTGTTCACAAATTAAGAACTTGTTCTCTTGCTGGCAGGGTACATTTCTGAGACAATGAAGCTTGGAACACTTGGCCTCCCTCCGTATCGAACTTTTGTTTTGGGGGAGCTTAAGGAGGCCACCGGTAACTTCAGCACGTTGAATCTAATCGGGGAAGGATCTCAGTGTAAGGTATGCCCGTCCAACAAATCCAGATTTTGGATTCCATCTGTTGAGTCTGTGTTCTACTTCTACTATTTTTCTTGTTTTTCTCTATTGTTCTCGTGTTTGTTTGTAAAAAGTCATATTTCAATTCCGTTGTGGTTTTTAATTCCTCACTGCGAAGACCCCAAATTTCGATCGAGCCTAGTTTTCTTGCAGCACCTTCTATGGGTGTTTGCTGCAACTTTTCAAGACAGTTTTTATCCTTTTTCTTTACAAAATTTGCGACAACTTGTTTGGCATAGCTTATACATTCCACTTATGGACAAAAATAACTTGAGAAAGCTGAAAAAGCCAATTTTTGAGAAGCTCTATCTTGATGCTTTTTGGCTTATGGTTTTCTTTTCTTTTTTTGGGTTACATGGGGGCCCGAAGCCCAGAAAAAAGAAAAAATATATCAACATCTTTCTCATATGTTCTTGACCGCCTCTATCATAATCGATCACCTTCCTCAAGCAGAGAGGCATTTCTCTAATTATTTCCATTCGGCTTTACCTGACCGGTGCTTGTTTAGCCAAGATATCAGCACAATGGCTTCTGGTTTTCAAAATCAACCTTGATTTTCTCTTCCTTGCTTGTGACAGAAAACCTTTGCTTTAATGCTTCCTGCACTATTGAATTGATATGCTAGTTCTCATTATCTGAATTTTGATAGTTAAGATATTCACCTGACTCATTTTTCTTTTTAAGGATATGGCTTCTGTATTTCCTTAGAGAAACACTCAAAACATGTCTTGCCTTTGTTCTGAAATCAGGTTTTCAAAGGGGTTCTCACAGATGGAACTCCTGTTGCTATTAGATGCTTGAAAATGAGAAAGAGGCATGGCATCCAGTCCTACACACACCAAATTGAGCTGATTTCAAAGCTTCGACACCGCCACCTCGTTAGTTCTGTTGGCCACTGCTTCGAGTGCTACCCAGACGATTCAAGTGTCAGCACAATATATCTGGTTTTCGAGTTTGTGCCAAATGGGACCCTCAGAAGCTACATTTCTGGTAAATTAATTACTCACGTCATATACCTGCCAGTTAGACATTTCTCAGGGGAGTTAACAAATGCTTGCTCCATTGATTTTGCTGCGCCTTTCGATTCTTTCTGCCAAATGAACATCTTGGTCACAAAACACGGCGCAATTGAATGTTACCAAGTCTGATTATCTTTTGGGCCATGTTTAATAACCGGATTGGAGGGATTTGTCTTTGAAAGGGATTAGTAGTCGCGTGGAGCCCATGTGGGTCTCATTTTGTTTTTTCTTTCTTCGATCTGTCTTCTAAAATCATGTTTGTTTTGCGAAGAGAGGTTGGATTGTTATTTTGACCGTACTAATAATATCTAAACATGGGAACAACACCCCCCTCCATGTTAGGGATTAGAAAGCTATCACTAATCCTACTCACGATCAACAAAAAACACACAATCCACGGAATACGAAGAAAGAAGAAAGAAAGGGAAAGAGACAATCACACACGATCACGCACAAGGTTTACGAGATTCGGCAAGTCGTGCCTGTTAGGATCAAGCGTTGACCATCTCACCAAAACCCGCAAGTGGTGGTGAAGGCGCAATTTTATTTCCTTTTACTTATGGCAGCACAAAGTTCCGCGTCTATACGTGCTTCGAGTGGGCCTAAGGGATTTCGCAGTGCACACGTGGCGCACCGACAAGATAGGCTTGTCAAGCACCGATAACACGTAGAGGGGGACCTCCCCAAGTACTAACAAGTTGCTTAAGGAAGATTCTGGCCCCCATAAATCCAACAATTCCCCCCCCCCCCCCGAAACTACCCTAGGAAGGCTCGAACCTGGAATCTCGCTCTGATACCAATTATTAGGATAAAGCGCTGACCATCTCACCAAAACCCGCAGGTGATGGTGAAGGCGCAATTTTATTTTCTTATACTCATTGCAGCGTAAAGTCCCTCGTCTATACGTACTGCGGGTGGAGCTAAGGGGCTTTACAGTGCACACGTGGCGCACCGAAAGAATGGGCTGTCAAGTACCAATAACACATGGAGGGGGACTCCTCCCACGTCCTAGCGAGCTCCTTAAGGGAGATTCGGACTCCCATAAAGCTAACAGTACCTACGCTTACGGGATCACACACTTTCACTATATTGATTGAAAGTTACAAGGGAAAAGAATTTTTGAGGAGAGAATAGAAGAGAATTGAGAAAAATAACAAAACTATATGGCGGCTGCAAACCCTAGGTGCCTACAATAGCGCGATCATCGCACAGACCGCTTAAGCGATTTATCGAGCGGTATTTTACTGCTCTCGATTTTTCGCCTGTAGATAGACAACGGTCAAGCAGTCTGTTCACTGCTCGAGCGGTCTGCCCAAACCTAGTTTTTCTTCACCCTCTTCAACACTCCAAACTCTTGGATTGGATCCCCTTCCCATCCAATGGTCCTAAATTAGCACTTTTAATGTCGAGTTATATGCTACCCCAATCAAACATAATACAAATAAGCCTACCTATTAACAATCCTACTAAATATCCTACATATTACCAATCCTTCTCATAAACGTATTACCAATCCTTCTCATAAACGCATGGTGTTAAGAATCGATCCAAATCCCCCCAAACCAATATTTGTTATAAATGATAGGTTGGAGCTGTTTAATGTTTCTTCCAAATTGCCCAAAAATTGATTCACACTATAAGAAGTAGAGGCATCTCCTTATTAGAATTCTCTATTTGTTCTTCATTACCCTTTATCTGGATGTTCGGTTTCCTCCGTAACACGGCTCATGACAGAGGGACTTTCAGGACAGAAGTTCAATTGGACACAAAGGATATCAGCTGCCATTGGAGTAGCAAAGGGCATTCAGTTTCTGCACACAGGAAAGGTGCCGGGCGTCTTTTCGAATGATTTGAAGATAACAGATGTTCTGTTGGATCATGATCTCCATGTTAAAATAAGCAACTATAACATTCCCTTGTTGGCTGACACCAGGAGCCAGCTGGTATTAGCAAAAAGAATATATCTTTATTTTTTCTTTCTCCTTTACATATGTTATATTCTTTTCTGTGACATCCCTTACTTAATGGTTTGCTTTTAATCCTTTCAGGGAGGTGTTGGAGCTTTTCCCACAGAACAGAATGAGCAGAACAGGTAAGAATTTTTCTTTATTAAAAACTTAGGTCAATAGATAACAGCAGCTTGTATATCGATAAGAGTTTTAAATATCGGCCGTTACGTATCATACTGGCCGTTACGTATTGGGGTTTTGGACATCCGATACTGATATTTACCAATATATCGGTCGATACTATCCGATATCGGCCAATACATGACTGCATGTATCACCGATACTAATACGCCTGCTGTTACTGCAATTTAAAATCCTGATATCAAATACCTTGGTTTTAAATCGCAGTATTAGGACATGTAAGGGTAGGGCTCGTGGTGAGATAATATTAAGAGTATTCGAGTGATACCTATCAGGAATCATGTATTACCAGTAACAAATTTTTTAAGATCATAACTCCTAAAACTCAATTTATGGTTGGTTGGTTGATTTTAATCTTAGATTTTCATATTTTAATCAATATTGTGACATCCAAAAATTATGTTTTGCTTATTTTTATGAATAAAAATTTAATGTTATGTATAAGGTTTATTTTATGCACCAATAATATTGGACAGACAAAGAAACTTGTGTTGTCTCGGAGATTGTAAAGAGGCGACATATATACCTTGCGAGATTGCAATCCCATATCGGGTGTGAAAAAGAAGCATTTGGGGTGCGCATGGATGGCTTGACCCGTTTGAATTGAATTGAATAGTAACAACCATTGGTAGTATAGATGACACATTCCTTTCATCATACTATTTCGGGTTTGGATCCAAATAGGGAAATAAATGTTAATAATGATGAGTCCTACCATTGCTTGTTACTTATTACTTATTTGTAAAAATGTTGGTATAGATGACACATTCCTTCCATCATACCTACTATTGGCTACAAATCAAGTCAGTTACTCTCCAAGAATGCTGGCTGATCATTTGTTTTCCATATTTTGTTTCAGAGCATGTCTTCATATTTTGAAGATAGAATTAAGCTTTATTTGTTTCTTCAAGGACAATAAAGTGATTGAAATTATAAGTCAGTTACTCCCAACAAACTTCATCCTCAACCCCAACATCTTCCTCCCAAGGGCATGTTTGGCATGTCTAAAAAGCTTAGTTTTTAAGATGTTTACTATTTTAGAAAAAAAGAATAAAAAAAAAGTTGGGGTGTTTGGTTTAATTTTTTATAGTAGTTTTTTTACTTTTTTTTAAAAATGTCTAATATACCTTTACTTTTTTCTTTTAATTTGTAGTATTTAGAATATTAGCACGAATTGATCTTTTTGTTTTTGTGAGAATGATTGAATTTATAAATTGAGGGTATTATAGTAATTTTAGTTCAAAAAAAGTTAAGCTATTTGGTATTTATATAGCATTTTTTCCTTAGATTAAAAGATGAAAAAAGTTAGTTGGTTTTTTTAGAAAACCAAATAGTATGTTTTGAAAAAAGTTAGTTGACTTTTGAAAAACGAATAAGCCTTTTGAAAACACAAAATTAAACATTTTTAGTTTGATTTACGCGTATGAATTAAACGAAAAGGAGAACAAACAAACCACTAACAAAAGCCACACACGACAACGATATTTTATGTGAAAAATCCCAATAAGATAAAAAAACCACGGGACTGAACCAAGTCCGAAAGACAAGCACTATATGAAAACTTTGGTTACAAGAAACTCTTACAAAACTCAGTTGAATTCTCAACCTATTGTTAGAAGTTTTCTTGCCAAATTTTCATACACCAAACCCGTGCTCGTCCACAGTCGGAATCCTCCTTCGGCCTTCTCGCTTGAGAATTCTCTCAAGACTCTTAACTTGTTGTAGTTTAGGCCTCATTGAAGAATGAATGAGTAGCCTCTCTGATCTCCTCTCACAATTTAATAAGATTCTTCAAGTCAACCCTCTTTAAAACAGCAGTCCTGTAGGTGTTTCTCATATTTTCTTCAACGCTCACAAAATTGCCTTCACAATTAATGAATTATACACCCAACAGACTAACCCTAATAACTTGTTAAATAAGCATTTTGCAAAAAAGACCGACCGAGCGGTCTAAGCACTGCACAAGCGGTTCTAAACACTTGCTGAAACTGCATAGAAAAGGAAACACCTGCAAAAAGAACTGATCGAGCAGTCAATGCACCGTTCGAGCAGTTGTGAACAACTTGCAACCAGAACTCAACTTTGGACACCTGTTTTCTGTAAATTCAACAAAAATACTTCCACAAGCAAATATGATATTATGTCTTGAAAAAGATATAACTGTCACAAATTACCAAAATAGAAGAAGAGGCAAAAACACATAAGGGAATAAAGGCCTAACAATCTCCTCTTTTTTGGTAATTCTGTGACAAACACCTACACACGAATAAACACACTTTCATATTTATAAATTATTCGAGATCACAAGATTGACAGAAGAGATATATATGACAGAAGATTTCTCAACGAAGCAAACACCAATTGCTATAGTATAATCATGGTCATTTAACACCAAAAACACAATCTATCAGTGTCTAGCAGTAGCAATATCAATGTCTATAATTCACACCAATCTCAAGCTCAAAACACTAGCTAGTAGTAGCAGTATCAATCAACAGTATCTAACAATCCTAAACCAAAAATAATATAGCAATAATAATTTCAAACCAAAAACTAGAAGTATCTATCAATAACATCAGGAATTCTCCCCCTATTTGGCACAGAAGATGCCAAAAAGAAAAAATCAAGAAGCATCCACGACTAAGAAGCAGGGAACTGAGAGTAGAAATATGAGAAGAACTCCTGCTGCTCCTAGCGTAATACCCGAGCATCCGCCTAGAAAGCCTGTTGCGCCACATGCACATCTCTAACATCCACGCTAAGCAAGCTGATTTCTTCCTCGATACGGGACAATCGGCCTGGTGGAAACTTCCCCTAAGGAAGATCGATGTCGAGATCTAAACCAAGCTCATCATCCTCAGCTGCTGCAGTGCCTGAAGAAGAACCTGCCACAAGTTTGGCTTTGGGAATATGCGAGTCCCTCTGTTTGAGGGTGGTTTTAGAGATTGCTTGGGTAGAAGTTGAAAGGAGTCAATGAGGTCATCAGACTCAAAGTTAAGAACTTTGAGGGACCTAAGGACACGAGAGATAAGATGCCCGAACGGAAGCCCAAAAGTGGTCTTACTGCTAACAATGCGGGTCATGGCGAGATAGATGAGAAGGCTCATATCAACAACCTTGTGGGTGGAAATAGCCCACATAAGATACCCTTGTTGTTGGAAAATCTCAGAGGTATGACCTTTAGGATCAACATTGGTACAGATAATTAGATTGAGGAGACAAAACTCATAAGTCAAATCACGCTGAGGTAAAAGAACACCGGCAACCCAGGTTCGAGACTGGCCACACAGGGCAGATGCAATGGGACCATAATCAAAGGTATCATGGGGAAAGGAGGCAGGACAGGAAAAATAAAGTGTGAGAGGACGAGGATGAAGATTGAGCCAAGAGGCTAACATATCATGAGTGATAGTGATATCAACTCCTCGCACATAAGATATATAGACTTCATAGTCATATTTTTTCTCCTCCAAATTACTATAGAACTCTTTGACAAGAGTGAGGTTAACCAGATGGGTAGAATCATAGGATAGGAGAAGATTCCAACGGGAACCCAAGAAAATTGAGATAACAGGGTTATCAAGGAAATCGTTTATATCAACATTTCACTCAATTTTGACAGGGCGAGATTCGAAGGATTGGTGAAACTTACTCTAGGCATTCCTATTCTTAAATCTACGATGTGGGTCGTGAAAGGGACCATGAATGATGCGTTTGACACGCTTTGGGCCCATAGAGACACAAGACAAAAGATAGGCACACCACAAAATAAACTAAAGAGGGCAAAAGAAAACTAGAACCGACATTAGGGCAAGAGGAACAACGGGCAAACATATGGGCACGAAGGAGAGAGGAAAACACATGCACACCAAAAACAAAAAAATAATTAGCACAAGGAACTACAGAAAAAAACAAGAAGAAGAACCAAGACATGAATATATATATATATACAAATGTGGATATTCGTGACCATTCACGAAGAACACTACATTGAGATGTATATATATATATAGAGAGAGAGAGAGAGAGAGATAGAGAGAGAGAGAAAATCAAAACCAAAGAGAGAGGAGACTCACCATGACAAGCACGGAGCGACGGGGATGATATCCAAGGAAACAAGTGAAGGAGAGACGATAAGCCACCACCTTTAGGGAGAGAGTAAGTCCACCATGCAAGAGAGAGAGAGAGAGAACAAGTGTAGGAGAGTTAAAACAAAAACCCTTGACCGCGAATAAAAGCCTCAAGTCGCAAAGACCGCTCACTTAGTCTGTTGACTGCTCGAGCGGTTAAACCTGTTGAGCAACAGGTCAAGGAGAGAAAAGAAAGAAACCAAGAGGTGAGACAGATCGCGGGACAGACTGCTCGAGCAGTATGTCAAGCAGTGAAGCAAAGCACACTACTTTGGGGACCCAAACCAAGACACAGAAAGGTCAAAATGACCGTTGGAGGTACTGCGCGAGCGGTAAGTTGCGGATGACAGGACAACCGAGAATAGACAAAAAAAAAACAAAAAGGTCAAGAGAACCGCGCGAAGAACTGCTCGAGCAATAGGTCGAGCGGTGTGGCAATAAAGAAAAGAGACACACGAACAAAAACAACAAAACGGACACGATAAGCAACCCTTCTCAATGCCAACCTAGACTCAAGAACCAAACCAGACACAAACCATGAGAAAACTCAAGAAAAGAAAAACATAACATTTTTGCCAAGATGAGGGGAAACTCAAAAGACAAACATAAAACACCAGATAGAGCGAAGAACCTTGTACGGTTGAATCAACCTCAATCATAGAGATCTAACAACCTCAAATAATTTTCGTAAATGAACCTAGCATATAAGCTCTAAAGAACACATTCTGAGGAATTCTATATGCAGATGTGAGTGTGTGTCATGAAGTGAACACGAAGGCCAAATTTTATTAAATTCAGATGCAGAAGTAAACTGAGTTACTTAAAAAAATGTCAGAAGATCCGAAATACATGAACTCAAACCGATTTCATCCCAAGATGCTGTTGGAAAAAACTCCACCTTACTCATAGACCGTGAGTACGAACAAAAATAGAGTTGATATTTAGACCACTGGCGGCTGCCACACTAAGATGGATGAGAAAGCAAGGTTCGCTTAAATAGCCATTTTCAGGGAAAACATATCAAGAAACATACAATCAAATGTGGTTTTTACACTAATATGCACGAAAAGACATGGTACGCATAGGTAGCCATTTTCTTAGATAAAATGAAACATTTTGGCTTATTTCTGGAGGCGGCTCCACACTAGTACAGACAAGAAAGTAAGGTTTGCATAGGTAGCCATTTCCTCTAAACGACCATAAGAAAAACACAAGTTCAATATTCAGAGACATCAACATGGGTCATTTCGTGCATTCTTAGGTTAATTGAGACGTATAGAAACTCATGCCATATTTTGAATCTGAAAAGAGACAAACTTGACTTCCTGATTCAAAACAAATGTGTACGGAGTAGAATCCGATCGGAATGCATGTCATTGGTTATATGTCATGGCCATCCCCAAAAACGAAATTAAGACATAAGATCACATACAATGAAAGCCAATAACAATTACAAGGTGATTAACACAAACAGACTGGTATAGATTGTTTAACCAAAAGTTTCCCAGATCCTTTAAAAAAAAAAAAAACAAACACATAGATCACTCAACTAGACAAACTCCAAGAGTTTTTCTAAGAAACTCGAAACGATGAAGATCAAGAGGTTTGGTCAGGATATTAGCTCTATGAAATTCAGTGTCGATGTGTTTAAGAGTAATCGTACCTTCTTCAACAAGGTCCCAAATAAAATGATGATGAATATCGATGTGCTTGGTTCGAGAATGTTGAATAAGATTTTTAGAAATATTGATCGCACTGGTGTTGTCCCAGTATAACACAATAGGACCCTGTTCAAAACGATAGTCAAATAGCATCTGTTTCATCCACAGAAACTTAGTGCAACCACTCCCAGCCGCTATGTATTCAGCTTTAGCCGTGAAAAGAGAAATGGCATTTTTCTTTTTGCTATGCCAGAGACAATATTGTTTCCTATGCAAAAAGACCCACCCGAGGTGCTTTTCCTATCGTCTGCACTCCCAACCCAGTGGGCATCAGAAAAATCAACAATGTTAGCAGTCATATCATAAGTGAACCAAATCCCATACCCAAAAGTTCCATTCACATATTTGATGACACATTGGCAGCTTATAGATGTGACTCTTTGAGACAAGCTTGATACGTAGCACAAACTCTAATACTAAAAGCAATGTTAGGACGACTAGCTATCATAGATAGAAGACTACCAATCATGCTACGGTACATGGTCTGGTCAACAGGTTTGTCACACTTATCTTTTGACAGCTTAGTGGTGACACTTACAGGGGTTCCAGCATGCTTAGATTTTTCTACGCTAAACTTCTTGACTAGGTTCCTAGCATACTTACATTGAGAGATGAACATATCAGATGAAGTTTGTTTAACCTGAAAGCCTAAAAAATAGTTCAACTCACCCATTCAGCTCATCTCAAATTCATTGCTCATCACATTGGAAAAATCTTTCACCAACGAGTCATCAGTAGACTCGAAAACTATGTCATCGACATAAATTTGAGCTACAAGAATGTCATGTTCTGGGTATAGATGAACAAGGTTCTGTCGACACTACTCTTAGAAAACTTTTTCTTTAACAGAAACAAGGCCAACCTATCATACCAAACTCCAGAAGCCTGTTTCAACCCATAAAGAGCTTTCCTAAGTTTTAAAACATGACTAGGTAAGAACGAGTTGACAATCCCTTTAGGTTGCTTAACATAGGCTTTTTCTTTAAGATTACTATTCAAGAAAGCACTCTTGACATCCATTTGGAACAGTTTGATATGAAGTTTACAAGCAATAGCAAATAAAATTCTGATGGATTCAAGACGTGCAATCGGGGCAAATGTTTCGTCAAAATCAATTCCCTCAACCTAAGTGTAACTTTGTGCTACAAGTCTAGCCTTATTCCTAACCACTTCACCAAATTCATTTATTTTATTCTTGAATATCCATTTGGTTCCAATAACATTTTTGTTAGAGGGCTGAGTGACTAGTTTCCACACATTATTTCTAGCAAATTGTTCTAACTCCTCATGCATGGCATTAGTCAAATACTCATCAAGTAAGGCATCATTGACATTTTTCGGCTCAATTAACGATACAGCACATAAATGTTACCTCATCCCGCATTTGTCGACGAGTCTGCATCTTCTCTGTGACTTCTCTAAGAACTTAACTTACTAGATGGTTGAGCCTCACCCTTGCTGATGGTTCCAATGATTTCTTCTAAGAACTCATGGGTTCAGAGACTTGCAGCTGAGAACCCTGTTTACATTGGTGGGATTTTTCTTAGCAGTTGTCTTCCTCGCTTTCATGCTTAGGCTGCCTTTTGATTTTTTCTGCTCTCAGTTCATCATTGAGTTCACCTGAAATATAAAGATTATTATCAGCATGTATAATAGTAGGTTCATCATCAATGACAACATTAATAGATTCCATAACAGTTGAGGTTTTATTACTAAAAACGCGATATGCTCTACTGTTTGTAGAGTAGCCTAAGAATATTCTATCTTGACTATGAGAGTCAAATTTACCAAACTGTTTGCTATCTCGAAAAATGTAACATTTACTCCCAAAAGTTCGAAAGTACTTGACATTCGATTTTGTACATTTCCAAAGTTCATAGGGAGTGTGAAGAATCCCTGGTCTCAGATAAACACAATTTATGGTATGACATGCAGTGTTCACCGCTTCTGCCCAAAAGTGTTGTGGCAATTTTTTGTCATGCAACATAATACGAGCCATTTCTTGAATGACTCAGTTTTTTCTCTCAACTATCCCATTTTGCTGAGGAGTTTTAGGGGCAGAGAATTCGTGATGTATACCCAAGGATTCACAGAAAGACATAAAGTCAGAGTTTTCAAACTCCTTACCATAATCAGACAGAATGCGAATGACATAATTTGACGACTTGGGATTTTCATTTTGAAGCTTAAGAACAAGAGTTTTGAAATCAGTAAAAGTTTTCAACTTCTCTCTCAGAAAATTAATCCAAGTGAAACGAGAGAAGTATCAATAACAACAAAGATGTACTTTTTCTTTCGTAAACTCTCAATCCTACTGAGTCTCATCAGATCCATGTGAATCAATTCAAGAGGTGCTTTGGTGCCTAAGGTGTCTGTCTTCTTATGAAGAACTCTGGTCTGTTTACCTATATGACACGCACCACAAACACGGTTCAATGGATCACCTAACTTGGCAACTCCTCTTGTCAACTCTTTATTGGCAATTTTTGACAAATTCTTGTAATTAACATGACCAAGTCTATAATACCACAGATCAACATCATTGATCTTGACATAATTACAAGTCTCAACATTTAAAGGAATAATACCGTAATAATTGTCAAATGTTCTAATCCCATGCAGGACAGTTTTTCCCTTTTTGTCCAGAACAATGCAATTATTTTTTAAAAAATGCACCTTATGATGAGTATTACACATCTAAATAATACTCAAAAAATTTCCCTTTAAACTGTCAACCAGAAGGGCATTTTCCAACTTTGGTAATCCAGGGATAGAAATGGAACCATTCCCAATAATTTTGGTAGAGTTACCATCTCTAAAAGTCACCATTCCACCATTATAAGTCTCAAAAAGTAGCAAATAAGGATCTATCTCTTGACACGTGACAAGAACAACCACTATTCAAATACCACATGTGTGAGCTTTGAGCTCTCATAGCAGTTTGAATCACATAAGCTTTTAAATCTCTAAACCTAACCCAGACTTTCCTAGTTCTCACGGGAGCCGACTCTCTAGGATGAACAATAAATCTCTTAGGTTGTGAGGGTCTATCAGACTCAATTAGATAAGTAATATAAGGCATACCATGCAACCTAAAACAATATGGTCTGATGTGACCTATCATTCCACAGTAATGACAGATGGGCATAAATTTCTTATTTGACATGGACAAATGATGCAATAACTTACACTAAGGACGAATGCGACCCGCTATGCCACAATGATGACAGATAGGAAGAGAATTAGATTTTCTTACCTCCCCACATTGTATGGTAGCCTTACCTATCGAGTTGTTTGCACTTGACTTTACTTTAGAGAATTCATCATTTTCACTACTTTTGACACTCACCCCTTCAACTTGCTTGGCTTTTACAAACCTTGTCAAATGTTCTAACCCCACGCAGGATAGTTTTTTCTTTTTTA
This sequence comes from Heliamphora exappendiculata, assembly GCA_034768845.1. Lineage (NCBI taxonomy): Eukaryota > Viridiplantae > Streptophyta > Magnoliopsida > Ericales > Sarraceniaceae > Heliamphora > Heliamphora exappendiculata. The sequence continues at coordinate 29,393 of JAOTRH010389386.1, forward strand.
TCCAGAATAATGCAATTATTTTTTGAAAAATGCGCCTCATGATGAGTGTTATACATCTGAATAATACGCAAAAGATTTTTCTTTAAACCGTCAACCAGAAAGACATTCTCCAACTTTAGTAATCCAGAGGCAGAAATGGAACCCTTCCCAATAATTTTGGTAGAGTTACCATCTCCAAAAGTCACCATCCCACCATTATAAGTCTCAAAAGTAACAAATAAGGATCTATATCTTGACATGTGATGAGAACTAACCAAATACCACATATGTGAGCTTTGAGCTCTCATAGCAATTTGAATCACATAAACTTTTAAATCTCTATACCTAATCCAAACTTTCCTAGTTCTCACAGGAACCGACTCTCTAGGATGAACGACAAATCTCTTGGGTTGTGAGGATCTATCAGACTCAACTAAATAGTTCATATAAGGCATACCATGCAACCTAAAATAATGTGGTCTGATGTGACCTCTCATTCCACAATAATAACAGATGAGCACAAACTTCTTATTTGACATGAACAAACGGTGAAACAATTTACACTGAGGGCGAATGTGACCTACTATGCCACAATGATGACAAACAGGATGAGAGTTAGATTTTTTTACCTCCCCACGTTGTATGGTTGCCTTACCTATTGTGTTATTTCCACTTGACTTGACTTTGGAGAATTCATCATTTTCACTGCTTTTGACACTCACTCCTTCAACTTGCTTGGCTTTTACAAACCTTGGAGCTGCTTTGAGTTTTTCAGTTGACTGCTTATTTGTTGGAGTACCTGCAAATTCCAGTCTAGCTCTGTCACTTGCTGCCTTCTGATCTCCGAGTAATCCCTCCAATGCAATTGAACTTGCATTCCAACGCTTAAGAGTAACATTAGCATTGTTTAATTTGTTTTTGAGATCAGTTATTTTATTTTTTAACTAAGACATTCTAGTAGATTTATCATCATTTAACAACATGAATCTTTCCTTATCTTGTTTATAATTTTCCAAAGTATTGTACAAGACATTTAATTCATTTTTCAACTCTTCTTCTTTTGCTTGAGCCGTCAGAAGCTCTTGCGTTAGTTTCTCTTTCTCGCTTTCACAAGTTTTAAGTTGAAACACAAGTTTTGTACATTTCTTAATCAGCACATAACTCTCCTTGTAGAGCTTATCGTAAGTTACTTGGAGGGTGTCACTGTCTTCCCCTACAACAATTATTATGTTTGATTTTTCTTTTTCACCTTCACTCACAATTTCATCTATATTAGTTTCACTAGACTCTTCGTGAACAGAAGCAACAAAAGCAGTAACATAATCATCATCATGCTGGTTATCATTTTCATTACTTAACTTAGATTCATTTTCATCATCCCAACTTACAGTAAACACATTTTGATTCTTTTTCATCTTGTTAGGATATTCCTGAGCAATGTGCCCAAATCTTTTGCACTCATAACACTGGGGGTCAGGGTTTTGAGATTTTTGTCCTTTTTGTCATAAAATTTGGGTCCATTTTTAGGTTTGTCGTTCCCAAAACGCTTCTGTGATTTATCACCCTAATTAGACTTCTTATTTTTTTAAAACTTTTTATCAAACATGTCCATCATCTCAGGATTAAAATTTTCATTAGAATCACTTGCAAACTCTTGAGCTGAGGTGAAAGCTAAATTTTTTGAAGTCTTATGATTTTAAAAATTTCACTCGTATGCTTGCAAATTTTCAACTAATCCTTCAACTGTAATAGAGTCAATGTCTTTACTTTCTTCTATTGCAGTGACTTTCAGTTGATCGCAAAATTTTTCGAACAATTTTAGAATGAGGAATCTTTTCACCAAGATTAAAATAAGCGTTAACAATGTTATTTAACTTAGTATAAAAATCATCAAACTTCTCGTCTTCTTTCATACGAAGGATTTCAAAGTTAGTTATAAGACATTGAAGTTTGGAGATTTTTATAGTTTGAGTTCCTTCGTGAGTGACTTGAAGAATGTTTCGCGCTTCTTTAGCCAAGTCACATATGTTTATTCTATGAAATTCTTGCTGTCTGACCCCGCTAAAGATAACGTTCATAGCCTTATTATTCCACCCGGCATTCTCAAAATCATATATTTTTCATTTAGCTGATGGCTTAGGAACGGTTGCACCATCAACAACCATAGTAGGATAAGCATACCCCTCATTGATAGCTAACTAAATTCTCTCATCGATAAACTTAAAGAACGCCCTCATCTTGACTTTCCAGAAAGGGTAGTTAAACTGGTCAGGAAGAGCAGGTCTACCGGTGGATGCATCTTCTTTCAGATAATCTAAATGTGTAAATCAGATATAAAAAAAATATGATCAACAAGAATCTTGCTCTGATACCAATTGAAAAACGGTTTAGCCTTTTGAAAACATAAAATTAAACCTTTTTTAGTTTGATTTACGCATATGGATTAAACAAAAAGGAGAACAAACAAACCACTAACAAAAGCTACACATGACAGCGATATTTTACGTGAAAAACCCCAATAGGATAAAAAATCACGGGACTTAACCAAGTCCAAAAGACAAGCACTATATGAAAATTTTGATTACAAGAAACTCTTACAAAATCGAATTGAATCCTCAACCTATTGTTAGAAGTCTTCTTGCCAAATTCTCGTACACCAAACCCGTGCTCGTCCACCGTCGGAATCCTCTTTCGGTCTTCTCGCTTGAGAATCCTCTCAAGACTCTTAACTTGTTGTAGTTCAGGTCTCCTTGAAGAATGAATGAGTAGCCTCTCTGATCTCCTCTCACGATCCAATAAGATTCTTCAAGTCAATCCTCTTCAAAGCAGCAGTCCTCTAGGTGTTTATCGTGTTTTCCTCAACGCTCACAAAGCTGCCTCCACAATTAATGAATTATACACCCAATAGACTAACCCTAATAACCTACTAAATAAGCATTCCGCGAAAAAGACCGCTCGAGCGGTTCCAAACACTTGCTAAAATTGCTGCAGAAACTGCAGAGAAAAGAAAACACCTGCAAAAAGGACCAATCGAGCGATCTATGCACCGCTCGAACGGTTCTGAACAACTTGCAACCAGAACTCAACTTTAAACACGTGTTTCCTGTAAATTTAACAAGAATACTTCCACAAGAAAATTTGATATTGTTACGCTCAAACTCCGGATCACACAAAAAGCCCACGAACAAGCATCAAAACTGCCCAAACACAAACTGATGAAAAATCATGAAGCCAAACGAGGTTAAAACATTTATAAAACACACTATCGAGGGTTTATTTGATTTAAAAAAGTAGTCCAAAAGACTGTGGTTACGGCCCCCAAAGTCAAACCTTTAAAACAAAATACATATTTTGAATAAGAAAATCTTTTCTTTTTAAAAGAAGTATAGGTCGTTCCAAAATCTCTCTCAAAGCACATGAGTTTGTATGAAGTATCAACCATTTGAAAACCCCTTTTGTAAAAACGTTGGACCAACCAAAAAAAATCGTAATACAACAAACCCATGATTTCTCTCGAAAATAATAAATCATTCATACATCGGCACCACGACCATAATAATTATATTACGCATGCTTTCAAATATAAAACATGTTACATCCCAACATGATCCATATACAAAAGGTATAAACGACCTAATAAGGACAAAATATAAGAGTCTTGTCATCAACCACCTCCGAACACCTCAAGATCAACCTACGTGACCACACTCACCTGAAAAAAGTTTGCACAAATCCCACAACGTGAGCCAAAACCCAATAGAAACAGATTATAAAACAGTAAAGCAGAATATGCAATCACATAGCATAAAGTTGACTCAACCACATGAGCTTCCAAAACGGTTTTACTTCATAAAATTTCAAATTTTTCATCAGACTTACACGAGTCTCAAAACGATTTTTCATCCTTAAAATCAAGTATTTCAACAATGCATAAAATAATAACAAAATGTTATTTTTCATTCGAATTACACAACCGAGAACAAAATATAACAGCTATAGACTCCTGCCCATTACCCTAGACCCAAGCTACATAGACTTGCTAGGTATGACAAGTTCTAGACTTGCTAGGATCGACACAAACAGTAAAGGTGTCGACACAAACAACAATAGTGTAGTCAACATAAGCAGAAAGAAAATGGGGTCGACACCAACAGAACAAGTGTTGACACAAACAGAAAAAAGTGTCGACACAAAAAGCAACAATTTTAGATTTTCAAACTAGACGGCTGAACGGCGACGGAAAGCAAATCCTAGCGACGAAAACAGCTTTCCAGCCCCAAATTAAACCAGCCAAACACCCTTTTTGCAACTCACTGATATACATAAGCCCAAAACAACCAAAAAACACTGAAAAAAAAAAGCCTCAAAACCCCTTTTCATCCAACTGAAAGCAATCGAAAACGATTTTGAACCAAAACTTAACTTTTCGAAACATAAACCAACTTTTTATGTATTTTTAAACGGTAAAAATACATATAATTGCACGTAACACCCATTTAAGACATAAGAGTTTAGAATTCTACCTCGTTGAGTTAAAAACTCAATGCCTCGAAAAACAAACCTCGTCAAAATGAGATTTCGTCCAGATAAACGCGTAGCTCTCGGTGTTGATAGTAAGGATCAGCTATCTGATTGTCAAAAATCAAGTCTCGAGCCCCCGAGAAGTTAGAGAGAAGGCAGAGGTTTCGTTTGAAAAAAAAACTTAGCTTGTAAGTTTTGTAAAATATGTTCTTTTTTGAAATTCGTATCACAACGCCCAACGGCCTCGGTATCCAACCCAACATGCATTTCTAAGCCCAAATATGCATAAAATGCATATAAACATGTAATAATAAAAACAATAAATTATGCGTCGAAAACAATGAAAAAAGAAAACGAATCAGGGTCTCACAAATATTGTGTCTTTAAAAAGAGATAACTGTCACGATTGCCAAAACAGAAGAAGAGGCAAAAACACAAATGGGAAGAAAGGCCTAACAACTTTTTTAGAAAATCAAACAGTATGAATTAAAAGTTTTTTTTCTTTTTCAAAAAAAATCAGCATTTTTTAAAAACTAAACAGGGGCTTAGACAAAATAGTAGTAATGATGATAACAACGACGACGCCGTCGCCGCAGACAATAATAATAATACTAAGGTGATTCTCTTATTTTATTACATTTCATTTATCAAATGATTTGTCATGCACTCATGGACAACATGTGTATTAAAGGAATCGAACTCAGACAAGCTTTAACCGATTCGAGTATTAAATTGTTCATGAATAGTTATGTCCATTTGCCCCCAAATAAGCAACATAAACGGTGGGATTCGACAAATCGATGTAATGATGACATATGAGACGGTAAATAAAAAATGAAAAAAGAAAGTAATTATCGTAGTATTATTAAAAAAACAAATATTACTGATGTGTTATATAATGTATTTTTTACTATTATTATAAAATTATTTTTTTCATTTTTTTATATAAAAACATATTGTTTTGGATATTTACAGGGTAACACCGCACGAGGACAAGAAGGATGTATATGACATGGGAGTAATTTTGCTAGAAATCATTGTGGGAAGGGCAATTATGTCCCAAAGTGCCATTACCGTTGCTAAGGATCTGGTAAGCCTTTTTTGCCATTCTGTTTTTATCATCAATTTTCAAGATAATTATCGACAGTTGTTGAGTATGACATTGTCTACGTTATGTTTTTATGCAATTATATAATAAAAAATATTTTGAATTTGGACAATTTTGATCTACTTTTGTGGGATATATAGAAGATAAAAATAAATTACTTTATATGTATCAAACACTTTTATTTTTTAAAAGTACTACGTAGCTAATGCCACACTTCGAGAAAAACTAATAATTATCCTATTATCAGTAAGCCTTATCCCACCTTCCCCATCCAACTAAGGGCAACATTGTAAATTCATTTTGCTCAAATTTAAGAAATCTCTATATTAACTCAATTTGGGCGGG